>JAKWJD010001328.1:0-88076 GCA_027705065.1 Solanum peruvianum | reverse complement strand
GTCGTATGGCAACTCATTCAGCCACTTTGTTGATTCCCCAATTATAGACATGGGAACAACCTCGGTCTCATTGCAGTTTGGCTGACTCAAGAATCGCAGCCGACTTGCAAATTGCAACGAAGTTCATCAGATGTTGATTTGCTTCCTCACCATCAATTCCTCTGGACATCTCTTTCAGATTCATTAGTTGAATCATGGTGATGATTCATTTCACTCCTAAAGGCAATAATGGGTGTACAATTTCTCTAGTAGCTTCAGCTCCATGTAGTTCCAAATCATATTCTTCGAATGTCACACGCGCCAGTTGTTGGACTCAACCTCTTGGAGCTAGTGGTTGGTGACGAGGAGGGGCTATCTATTCTACCCCTTCATTCTCGAATTTACTCCTTTTGGGTCTTTGGCATTTTCTAAGTACCTCCCGACAAGGTGTTAACATTGCTTCGAATTCCTGTGCGCGTTCACCATCTTTCTTATAGTTTTCTTATCTCGAGATTGTAAGGAGTCAAAGGTGCTCCCTTACTTCTGGTGTTTGACATATACTAGTTAACTCACCTCTAAATGACACAGACAAGAACAAGAAGTAAAATTAAGAAATATAACTACAACTGAAGTAATAGCTAATAGAGTATTTCTAAACAGAAATTCTCTAGCAGCGGTACCAAAATTTGTTATGCCCAAACTTACACCTCAATTTAGAAGAATAAATGGTCAAAGTCAATTATAGAATTAAACTGAAGTTGAATTACAGCAGAAATAAACTTACCTACTCTTATATTTAGTTGTGGTTAACATTTCTGAAAGAAGTAAATCGCGAGAAGTAAATATTGGGTTGTTTTGAACGCAAGTAACCAATTTTTGTTAAAGTTAAATGTTAACATTAGTGAACAATAATTTCAAGATGTAATAGTTGATTTAGCGAGACTCTGCATTCGGGAGTAACTGTTTTGTTTGAATTCTCATCGGAGCATGTTTACCAAGAATGTTGACCACAACCAAACATTCGCCAAACTTTTTTCGAACGGCTCATACTCATGCTAGAGGCCTTGAGAATCGAACCAACCATGCTACTGTTAGAACAAAAAGACTAAAGAAATTGATTTGAAAAATAAAATTAGAGTGAAGTTATGACATTCCTTGTATATATTAATCTACAGAGGAGTCTGAATTTATACAAAGAAAACATAAACATTAAAACTAATTAAGAACATGTGCCACTAACTACATAAAAGGGGCCACTAATAGCTATAATGGAGCCACTAACTTCAGAAAGTTGAGCAACTCAAGTTGACTAAGTTTACCTAGAAAATAGGAAGCACTAAACTAAAATGAGTAAAAACAGTAAAAATAATAATAAGCTGGAAAAAATGTCAATTGTCTAACACTTCTCCTTGGCATTTTGTGGCAAACTCCAATTCTTTGCCTCAGATATTTAAACCTTTCCTTTGGCAATGACTGGGTGAAAATGACAGCTAGATGGTTCTCAGATGAACAATGAACAAGCAAAACTTCAGCAGATTGTTTGACTTCTCTGATAAAATGAAACTTGATCTTGATATGCTTAGTTTGACTATGAAACACTAGATTTTTTTAGATTGAAACTGCTGAACTGTTGTCACACATGATCTTGGTAACTTCTGTTTGTACATGGTCTAAGTCCTTCATCATCTTCCTTATCCAGATAGCTTGATTCACAGCAGATGCAACACATGTACTCACTTCTGTTGTTGATTGAGTTGTAGTTTTCTTATTTTATAGAGCTCCAACTAAAACAACTTGTCCCAAACATTACAGATATCCAGATGTACTTCTGGAATCATCAACTCCACCACCCAATCACTATCAGAGTACCTGATCGGGTTCATATTTACTTCGGCAAATGTTGGGAAAAAAATTCCAAACTTGCTGGTTCCTTTAATATACCTTAACACTCTTTTAGCCGCTATGAGGTGTTTCTCTCTAGGCGAATGCATGAACCTAGAGAGCAAACTAACAACAAATAGAATGTCAGGCCTGCTTGCAGTTACATATAGAAGACTGCCAATTAAGCTTCTATACATACCATCGTCCAATTTTTTCGAAATCCTCATCCTTGCCAAGCTTCAAACCAGTAGATATTGGAGTACTCACAGGTTTGCAGTCTTCCATATTGAACCTGTTTAGAATATCCGAATGTATTTTTGTTGACATATGAAAATTCCACTGGACTCCAACACTTCCATGCCGATAAAGTACTTCATGACTCCAAGATTAGCCATTTCAAAGATTTTCTCCCTTTCATCCTTGAACTTTTGGATTAGTTCAATTTTGCTTCCTGTCACAAGCATGTCATCCACATAAATTGAGACAATTAAGGACCCACCTGCAGCAGTGACTTTCACATACAAAGTAGCTTCACTCTGACTTCTACTAAAGCCAAGTTGGATGAGATGATTGTCCATCCTCTCATACCATGCCCTTGGGGCTTGTTTTAGGCCATACAAGGCCTTCGTTAAGATATAAACTTGATCCTCTTTTCCGGGAGTTGAGAAATCATCAAGTTGCTCTACATAGATCTCTTCAGCAAGCAAACCATTTAAGAAAGTCGATTTGACATCAAGTTGATGAATTTGCCAGGAACTATGAGATGCAAATGCAAGAATAAGCTTGATTTTGTCATACCTTGCTACAGGAGCAAATGTTTCCTGGTAATCCACACCATATTGTTGTGCGTATCCCTTCACCACCAATCTAGCCTTATGTTTGCAAATTATTCCATCAAGATTGAGTTTTATCTTGAAAATCCATTTTACACACAATCACCTTGCGATTTCTAGGTCTCTCAACACGCTGCCAGATTCCTTTCTCTCGATCATGTCAAATTCATCTTGTATAGCTCTTCTCCATGCCTGAGAGTCTTGTGCTTCAGCATAGCTTGTTGGTTCAAAGGTAACCAAGTTACACCGCTGATAGACATCTTTTAAGGATCGAGTTCCCCTCACTGTTACATCATCCACTAATTCATCTTCTTAAAGTTGAGTCTGCTCTATTGAAAATAAATCAGAATAAGAGGTCTTCTGATTTTTTCAATCCCGATCAGCTGCTTCATCAAACTTCACTTCTCGGCTGAGAATCAGTTGTCTGATATCATACAAAAATCCTGTAACATTGGATGAACTTATAGCCCATAAATATGCCTTTATGAGCCTTGTTGTCCAGCTTACTCCTCTTTGTTTCTGGAACTCGATAATAAAATATACACCAAAAGATTCTGAGATGGTAAACTGATGGTTTGTTCCCACAACAAGCTTCATATGGAGTCATGTCCTGCAAGGCCTTAGTACGCAGTCTGTTCAGCAAATATACAGAGGTATTGACTGCCTCAGCCCAAAACTGATTTGGGATCTTTCTTTCGAGCAAAAGACATCTGGCCATCTCCATTACTGTCCTGTTCTTCCTTTCAGACACGCCATTTTGTTTTGGAGTGTATGTTAATGCCAATTGGCGTTCAATACATGTTCTATTACATAACTCCACAAATTGAGACGAAGTATATTCTCCTCCATTTTCAGACCTTAAAGCTTTAATAGTAAGATTACATTGATTTTTTACTAACGCTTTAAACTGTTTAAAAACATCAAAGACTTCACTCTTAAGTCTTATGAATTAAACCCAACACATTCTGGTGTAGTCATCAATAAAGAGAAGAAAGTATTTGTTACCACTCAATGAATCTGTTTTCATTGGACCGCAAACTTCTGTATGAATGAGCTGAAGTTTCTGGTTCGCTCTCCATACTTGATTTGCTTGAAATGGTAATTTTGTTTGCTTTCGCTGTTGGCAAGTTTCACAAACTTGAGCATTAGGAAGAAATTCAGGCATATTTTTCATTAGCTCCTTCTTTTTCATCTCTGCGATGCTTCTCAGATTAAAGTGATCAAACCTTTTGTGCCATAGGTTTGTACATGTTTGTGAAGGAATAATGTAAGTCTGCTCAGTTATTTTCTCCCAATCAACTAAAAACATTCTATTGCTCATCTTGATGTAAAATGCTCTAATCTAGAAGGGTCAGAAACAACACATTCACGATTCTTAAAATGCAGAGAATAATTATTTTCAAGCATTTGTGCAAAACTCAACAAATTTTAACTCATATCAGGTGTGTACAAAACATCAAAAATAGTTTTGATACCTAATGTTGTTGAGATAGACATTGTACCTCTGCCTTTGACTTCTACTACCTCACCGTTTCCCACTTTTACTTTAGATTTGTAAGTATCATCGAGGAACATGAACAATTCAACATCATTGCACAAGTGATGTGTGCAACCACTGTCAAGAAGCCATGAATCAGAGGATTCATTGCTTGAAAAGTATGAAACTACAAAGATTTGTTCCTCATGTACATCTGCAGCTTCTGCTACTTTTGCTTGCAAAGAACTAGAAGCATTTGCCCTTGATTTGCAGACCTTGGATATGTGTCTCGTCTGCTTACACTTGCCGCATATAGCATCGACTCTCCACCAACGGTACTTCTCTAGATGTGTATTTCTTTTACAATGTTTGCACGGAGGGAACTTTTGCTTCACATCTCCACTATTGTTTCCACCATCATGCTTGCCCTTATTCTTTTGGTTGGATTGTTGCTTCCCTTTTTTGCTTTTGTACAAATAAAGCTCCTTCACTGAACTTTTCCCGTCTCATAGTCCTCCTTTGCTCTTGTGCTTGAATAGCACTCATTTGTGTCACCTAATGAAAGTTTGCCCAGGTCCTTGGATTCTTCAGGAGAGTAAATCTTAGATTCAAACCTCTCTGGGAGAGCCACAAGAAATTTCTCCACAATTCGTTTGTCTTTAAATTCTCCACCAAGAAGTCTAATGTTATTAACAATTAAGGAGATTCGATCAACATACTTACTGATAGTTTCATCCTCCTGCATATTAAAGGACTCAACTCTCTTTTCAAGTTCAACAATTGCGTTTGACGTGTTCTATCAGTGCTTTGATATTCTTCTTTCAACCTATCCCAAGCCTCTTTTGCATTTTGCAAGCCATGATTCTGTAAAACACAGAATCTGCCACAGAATTCTGCATAAGCGACTTGGCTTTAGATTTCTTTGCCTTCTCTTCATTGTTGGATTTGATCTGAGCCAAGGTAGGATTTGCTGGTAGAGCAACAACTGGTTTATCTTTTCTAACAGTTTCCCAAAGTTCATAGGCTTCCAAAAAAGCTTGCATCTTCACTGACCAGATTTGGTAATTTTCACCGGTGAAAGTGAATGGTAGATTTAAGGTAGGTTGTTGGATGCCATTTGTGTTGTAGGTTAAAACTTTTTTTGTCCTGTAAGATCAACTAAAAGCTCTGATGCAACTGTTAGAACAAAAGACTCAAGAAACTGATTTGAAAAATAAAATTAGAGTGAACTTATGAAATTCCTTGTATATATTAATCTGCAGAGGAGTCTGAATTTATACAAAGAAAACATAAACATTAAAATTAATTAAGAACATGTGCTACTAGCTAACACAAAAATGGGCCACTAACAACCATAATGGGTCCACTAACTTCAGAAAGTTTAGCAACTAAAGTTGACTAAGTCTAGTTAGACAATAGGATACTAAACTAAAATAAGTAAAAACAGTAAAATAAAATAAGTTGAAAAAATGTCAATTGTATAACAGCTTCTAGCCTAGAGTGTACCTTTCAGAGATGATGGAAATCTCATGCAATATCAAATTCTATGCATATTAACTAAAGTTTACTCTTGCAAATCAAAAGCTTCCGAAATGATAAAAACTCGCTCAAAGCTCTCTTGACCACCTCAACATGTATGCCACCATCCCAACACAACACAAATACTATAAAAAAAACTATGGGAAGGGGAAATTACTAAAGCACAAAAAATAAAGAAAATGACCATAAGTATCATTATAACATCACTACTAAAATAACTTTTATCCTTGAAATTTAAAGAACATGATGTACCTTGATGTACCTGAAGGCCCGAAAAGATGAGGATAGTGACTTAGCATGTCAAGCTCAGCTTATCATGTAGTCTACTCGACTGGACGATGCATCACGTAAATTTCACCGATGGGATTTTTAGACCTTAGCCTCCTAACGTGAATATCTAGAATCCCCACATGCTCTTTCTCAAAAGCATAAGTCTCATCCAGCTGCATTAAATCCCACTAAAGCATAAAGTACTCATCCGGAGCATTTCCATCTCCACATGAAGACATGAAAAATAAGGTGAACACCCAAAATAGTTGGGGGTAAGGCTAAATCATAAGTCACGTCTCCAATCCTCCTCAAAATCACTAACGAGCCAATGAAAACCTATGGCAAATATTTCCCCTCCTTTGAATCTCATCACATTCTTCATTGGTGACACTCGTACAAACATACGATCGTCAACAATGAACTCGAAGGCTTAAAATCTCCATCAACAAAATTCTTTTGCCTACTATGGGCTATATAGAGTCCCTCCTAGCTGACACGAACTCTATCAAGAGAATCATGCAACAAGTTGATACCCACAGCCTAACCTTGAAAGAATCAAACAAGCCACTAGAGAGTGATACCTCCTATCATACAACATCTCGAATAGGGTATATGCATACTCTAATGATAACATAATTATATGCAAATTCCATTAAAGCCAAGAATGGATCCCATTGGCCACTGAAATCAATAACATAGTCCCAAAATATGTCATCCAAAACCTGAATAGACCCCTCAGAAATAACATTAATCTATGGATGGAAATTTGTACCGAGCTCAACTTGGGTACTTAACTGTAGTTGAATAAATCTCCATAACAAAAAATGAACTAATTACCATGATCTGAAATGATAGACATCGGTACCCCATTTACACGGTTGATCTATCAAATGCAAATCTAAGGTAACCTCCCTCAACTGTAGGAAGTTTGAATAGGCTTTAAGTGATTACACTTGGTCAATTGATCAATGATGACCCAGATAGAATCAAACCTCAGAAAGGTACGTGGAAAGCCTACCATGAAGTCTATATGTGTGATGCCTTAGGTGTGATATTTCCTTTGATACTGCGGCTCATGTGTAACAGTAGGCCTATTCTTCCACAAGTGTAGAATTGCCAGTGCAGATATTGTTCCATAGGAGTGAAGGACTAGCCAGTTCTCCCTTTGCAACAACTTCTCTTTTTAGCTTCTTTGCTCTTCAGTTCTTCTTTGGGACTTTTAAGCTAAAATATTCACAAAACATACATAAGTTCTCATTCGATGATTAGAAGAACAAAATAACAAGAAAAAACATAAATAAGTGATAAATTCACAACTTATCACGGCGTATAATCAATGGACCCTAAGTGTGGTTGCACTGGACAACCTGTCTCGGTCCTTCATTCTATGTGATATCTCTTGCGACTAAGATCAACTTAGTTGATTACATAATATATTGATCCGAAGTATTTGAAAAATATTTATTGTGGTCAACGCTTAATATTAAGAAGACTGGTAACCAACCCTGAGTTCACAGAATTCATTAGCCTCTCGAGACAGAGGTGGACACACCCCTATAGATGGAGTGTATGTGCACTGGTTTACTGTAGAAAAATCATGTGTAAGTATGTATTTGTGTGTGTGTATATATAAATATCTTGAGAAACTGGTAGAAACCAATATATAATTAACAATGTATTCATAAGAAACGAGGAGTGCCATTGTGTCGTTGGTACAAATTAAAGGAACCACCCGTGATACCTAAGTTCGAATCCTCCTAGAACGCAACTCATATTTGAGCTAAGGCAATATTGGTGCACCCAAAGTTTTCAAATTCTGAGCTCGTCTCTCCTTCGAGACCCCTACGAACCATCCATTCAAGTAAAAATCATGTTTCAAACATAACAAAATGATTATAACTTAATTTTGAACTCATTTCCCCGTTTTTTTTTAGTTTTGGTTAGACGTTCACGTTTTAAAATTCCTAGATTTTGATTTTACTCTCTAAAACCCAACTGAATATCTTGGGAGCGATGTGTCATGACCCGCCACTTTGTCATTCCACTTAGGCATAATATTTAAGCAAAAATAAGTTAGCCTAAGGGGGAAAAACCTAAATTCTTGGAGAGGTTTGTGGAAGACTCTAGAATATCCTAGATATTTTCTTGGGAGGCTTTAAAATTCCCTAAAGTTATAGAGAATTCTAGAAGAGGGACCAATGTGCAAGTAATTAGAGACTTGAAAAATATTTTTTATGTACACTTTATCCCTAGGAGAGTAGTATAAAGAGAGGGGTTTTCATTTGTAAAGGCATTAAACCAAGTTGTAAAGAATTCTTCCAAGCAATGCAAAAACCTTCTTGAAAATCTCTAGTTGTCTTTCTTCATTCTCTTAGTGGTCTAAGTTTCAAAGGGATTACTTAAGACTACAAGATCGTGAATGATTCATGAGTAGGTTTTCAAGTGTCACATAGAGCATTAATGGAAGTCTAAGTTTGTGAAAAAGTGTTATCAGAGCGAAGGTTGGAACTAAGGGATGGCTAACGAGGAAGACATCAATGCAGCCAGCACTACCAACTTCTGGTTGGATGGTGGAACGAAGCACCACAAAGGGAGGAAAACCCGAAGAGTAACAACGAATTTGTACTGGATCCTACCCCAAAAGAAGCTCTAAAATATCACTCACTTCTGACTACTAATCAAGTGACGGTGAACGTGGTGAGAAGCTTATTGACATCACACCCTGAGGAGAGTGGATCCCGAGATTTTATAGAGTGAGACAGTTTGTGGATATCTTAGGTAAGCGCTTGAACAAGGTCTATTGAAAGTTTAAGACTCTTGAGACATCAACCTTGAAGATAATGACAACATCCACAATGAGTTGGAGGCACGTAGGCATGCAAAATATGAGATAAAAGAAGTCATCACTTCCTTGGAGTGTTGGCTCATAGAGGCATTAAGAACGATTGAAACGATTAAGGTCGAGATAGAAACACTCATGGGAGGATTGGAAGTTGGAGGATTTGTGATACACAATGGAGATAGAGAGGCCAATATTGAGAATCCCAAGGCACCAATGTTTAAAGGCGTCTATGATGCGCTTGAGGTGGTTAATATCTTGTGGCATTGGAGAATCACTTCAAGTGCATCTGGGTGAAGAGTAATGAGAGAAAGATCAACACTGTGGTTTTGTATCTCTGAGATATTCATGCTATGGTTGAAGTAAAACGAGTCAGAAATATGAAAAAGGTTTTTCACCATCAACACTAAGGAGTAACTCCGAGTGGATTTTAAGAAGGCTTTATTTCCTAACAACGCCATATATGAGTACAAGCGCAAGTTTAGTGAGCTGAAGTGAACAGGCAGCATACGGGCGTACGTGAAGGAGAACCAACCTCACGCTTTAGATTCCCAACTTAAAAGATACATATATATTATTATGAATGGGCTGAAAAAATAGGGTAGGACAGAGTTGGGACGTTGATAGGTCAAGACTATTGATGAAGCTATTGCGCAGGCTATATTTTTGACAAACTTTAGGTATGACAAGCCTGACCGAGTCATAGAAGGGGAGATGAGATGTAGTCATGACTAGGGTGGGGGAGATCATGGAAAATTAAGGAGCAACAACCACATCGCAGGAACCATGACCCCTATAGTTCTGATGGAAAGAATATAGACTTCAAAGCGATACAGAGAGGAGGTCAGAAACTACAGAGAACGATGGCTGCATATGCAGCGGGCCAAATGGCTATGTAAGGTGCTTTGAACTTAAGAACCTTCACGGCTATACTACGAGAATAGAAGGATAAAGATGAATAAGAATTAGGGCAGGTTCAGACACAATGCAATTGGACTTGATTGTACTGTGCGAAGACATCGTGAGCCAATCAGAGAAGCCAAAAGAATATGACCCACAGTATGTAGACATCACAATCAATGGACGACCCACTCGTGCTATGGTCAACACAGGTGCGGAGGCCAACTTAATGTCCAAGAATGCGGCAAAAAAGTTGGGATTGAGTCACACTCCAAGTAACACCCACCTCTAGATGGTCAACGCACCACTGAATCCCGTGTGCTGGAGTCGCTCATGGAGTAAGCCTTACATTGGCCAAGTTGTAAGGTAAAACCAATTTGAATGTCGCTCCTTTCGATATCTTTGATATAATTCTTGGGCCTCCAGTTCTTGTAGAAATATCACACGATGATCGGTCCTTACCTCCAATGTCTCTTGGTAATGCAGCAAGAAGGAGCATGTATGGTGCCACTGGTTAAGGTACCATATATGGAAGGACATGCTCGTATGCATGGCGAGCCTCAAAGAGAAAGAGTCGACATTGCGCAAATGTATTGATTGAGTTCATGTTCTACCGTTCATGTTTGCGAGAAGACTAGATTCGGTTTTTCATGCGATAGCAATACGACACGGTCATTGCAACATCAGGTGGGGAAAGGTATCATGACACACCACTTTTTCATCCCACTCAAGCGTAGAGTCTAGGAGAAGTTTGTGGAGGACTCCAGAATATCCTGGATATTTTCTTTGGAGGCTTTAGGATTCTCTAGACTTGTAGAGGACCAATGTGTAAATAAGTAGGGACTTGAAAAATAATTTTTATTTACAGTTTATCCTCGAGGAGAGTAGTATAAATGTAAGGGCTCTCAATCGTAGTTACATCCAACCATGTTTGAAATCATTCTTCCAAGTAATACAAAATCTTCTTTAAAAGCTCTCTTTGTCATTCTTCATTCTCTTAGCGATCTAAGTTTCAAAGGGTTTACTTGAGCTTTCAAGATCGTAAAATGCTAATAAGTAAGTTGTCAAGTGTTGCACAGAGTATTAGTGGAAGTCAAAGTATGTGACACGTGTGACCCATCCAACAATTCATAAATCAAATAACATGGCTATGATAAGGGTTGTATGGTTATAAGAGGTTCCAAAACAAAAAAACGATTATGCAAGTCGTAGAACACCAAAAACACAAAAAATACATATGAAAGTGTCATCTCAAGTAGTACTTTTAAAGCTCTAGATAATATTCACCAACAAATTCAACATCACACATCGGGAGAATAAACCAATGAAGTAAATTTTGAACACTTCGATGGAAAAGGAAACTTATTTGAAGAGATTTACTGGAAATGGGGAATGAGAACACTACATAGGAGCCCTAGTTTGAAGAAGAGTATTTTGTTAGGACCGAAAATTAATTAGGTATCATACGGATGTTAGCAAAGAAAAACTCAAAAGTCCATGAGAAAGAAGACAAACAAGAAATATACCAAAAGACACATATTTAACGTTGTTCAACCAATCGACCTACATCCACAAAAGAGATTAGTAGCCCACTATAAGTTTGAGAGTACAAAATATAGAGAAAAACCTCAAACAATTCATTCGGAAAACAAGGATGTTGAAAAAATCTCCCCTATAACGTAGACTCTTTAAAACCCTAGGATTAAATTGTGAATGTTAATTAAGTTACAAATAAAAAGCCTCTATTTTTAGAGTCTAAAACTTTTTCCTACATGAAAAGTTGTAGTAAAATTTTAAACCTTTTACTAAAAGGAAACTAATTTGTGGTAAGAAAATCAGTGAAATTAATACCCAACAAATCTCCCCTTTTGCTTGAATTTCTGACAAAATAAATTTGTCAACCTTGTTCACATAATTTTCAACAACTTGCATCTCTTCTCCATAATCTCCTCCATCAAATCTATGTCTCGACACAAAGAACATCAATTTCTCCAACAAAAATCTTCATTACTGAACAAAAATATTGCGGCTAGAACTACACCTATCAAGATGAACACCCAATTTTGAACCTAACTCCATCAATGAACCATTGGACTTAGCTCCATCATTGAACCTTCCTACCTGGCTACATTAGTGAACCTTTGAACCAATGGCTACTTCATTGAATATTGCTTTAATACCACTTTTCAAGACCAAAAATAATTAGGTGTCATGCGGAAGCTAGCAAAGAAAAACCCGAAATACCATGAATTAGAAGATAAACTAAACAACCTACATCCACAAAAGAGATGAGATTCCACTATAAGTATGAGAGTACAAAATATAGAGAGAAATAACCTCAACCAAGCAGTGGGTACCGGATCGCTGAAGACTTATTCTTTCCTCGGGGATGACTTCTTGCTAACCTAAGCTCAAAGAGGTGAGAACTCTCAATTGAATGTGATCAACGCGATAGTCCCATCCTTCTGCTTTCCTTTATATGAAATGAGGGGGACCTATCACTTAAAGGCAACCTCCTAACCCGCGGAACCTGCTTGCTCGTTGGTTAGCATCTGTTCTTTGAACATGGATGCTGGTACCGATTCTAAGTCATTCTTATGTTCTAAAAGACTTGCCTTACAAGAGTAAAAAATGACCTACCGAAACTCTCTACTATGCTAGTTAATCAGATGCCATCCGAGTCGCCACTATTCATGAATCATAATGGGGAGATTGGTCATCTTCTAGCTTACTCTGCTAGAACTACAATAACTTCCATGGGTGCTACTAAGCTAATAAGATCGAGGGGTCGTACGCGGTGATTAAAAAATGTTTATTTCAAGGAGCTAATAGTATATAGCACTCAGATGAGGCTTAATGAAAAACTAAATTGTTTCAAGTTAGCCCAACCAAAGGACTAATCCAGGTACAAATGAAAGAGTGAAGCGCATTTACTTGGAATACAAGGGAGGTTCACAAATCTCCCCAATAACCAAAACTCTCAAAAACCTAGGACTTAATTGTCAATGTTGATTAAAATTAGAAGGACATAACCTCTGTTCATAGAGTCCTAAACCTTTCCTACAAAAAATGACTAGTCAAATCTTAAACCTTTTCCTAAAAGGAAATTAATTATTTGTGGTAAGGAATTCAGGGAAATTAATACACAATTGATTGAAGCCCTATCTAAAATTAGAATTAGTGCTTGATAGGGATGACATTTTTCTCTTTTTAGCGGACACACCTTTGAAGTAATGGGTGCAAGTAACTCGTTAACTTTGAAAAAGTTATGTGTATATGCACATATAATCAAATAAGGATCATAAAACTAAATGTGCACATTGAAGCACATAAGTTGAGTTGGTGTAGTGGTTCAACACTATTTGTTGGGCTTTTTGTAAGTTGTGTATCCCGATATTGATTCTGGATGTTGCGTATTCTTTTTATCAATATTTTAAAGAAAAACAAATTTTTAATTCTCAACTGAGATTTGAACTAGCAACGACAAAGTGTACACTACGAGTCAAGACCATTCAATCATAGAGTGAATTATGTTACATTTTGTTAAATTTTTATTTATATATTCACTCAATTTTATACTTGTTTGGCCATATTTTCCAATGAGGCATCGGTACACCAACTAATCTGTATCCACCTTTAATAGTGCACCATCATCTTCAAATCATGAATCGCCTTCGGTTAAGCATACGGGTTTTGCTGCACCATTACTTTCAGACAGAAAATCTAAATTTGGAATGAAATTGTCCATTCAAGAAAACATTTAAGAAAGTTCTTTGTTAACTTTAATACATTAAATGTTGCTTTAATTGAATAACTCGAGAACTCTAAACTTTTCTCTATTTTATCTCTATAAGATTAATAATAACTTGAATATAACTTATAGATTTTATTGTCTGTAGTATTATATATTCCTTTATTTGATGGTTCTTCGTTCTAGAATGCAGCTACATTCAGAAAGTGGGAAAGGACAATTTGAAGTAGTGTTGGGATACACTAATTGTGGTAAAGCAGCAGATCACTTGATAATTACACATGAAGTAGTCAAAGGAATCGCAAGGAAACATAGGCTACTAGCCAGCTTTACCCCAAAGTATGTAGCACAATATTTTTAAGTGAATTTTCATTGCAATTACTTGTTGATCTTGTCTCCCCCCCTCCTCACCCCACCCCACTCCACGGTTTAGAATTTGGTAGCGGAAATATAAAGATAAAGAACAAGGAAGAATATCAATATTTAAATCCTACATCCACCAGAGAACAACTATATAATTATTTATTTCATTCCAAAAGAATACAAGTGAAATACTACAAGAGCGAGAAGATTAAACGCCTTAGAAGGTGAGAAAGCAAGTGAGAGGTTGCCATGAAAATAAATGAAGAACTACCTATTTATAGAAATGAATTCTTCCTATTGATGTCATTATGACATCAATTTGTGTCAAAAATGTAAAGTTAAACATGGAAAACCATTTTATGGTTTACCTAAATTTAAACTTCAATGATACTATCTTGACTTTCTATTTTGTACTTATAAAGAATTATCTTCCTATCAAATCTTTATATTAATTCATCTTCCATTGAGTTTGATTCCATAAGGATCGAACCAACTTTTTCCGTCTCCACCTTGTTTTGTGTTCCGAGCATGCGTATAAACAACTTCGTCAAAACTTCTAAGCAAACTGGGAAATCCCGTTTTAAGAAACAAGAAGAATCAAATCTTCATTGAACATACTAGCTCCACCTAGTAGTTGTTCTTACATAGTTGCACCAATTGACGCATACTCCCGCTAAGTCTTTGTAGTGTGCAAACTTGGCAAGCGAGACTATCTTGTTCAACATATTTGTGGCTTTATCGTCACTGATATTCTCAACCTTGATATCTCCCTCTTCAACAACATCTCGAATAAAATGGAATTTAACATTTATTTGTATGGTGCGCTCATGAAATCTTTGATTTTGAATCAAATGAATAACACTTAGACTATCATATATTAGAGTGATTTTAGTTGAACCAAACTTAATTATTTCGCCAAACCTTTCAATCAGATAGCTTCTTTCACTAGAGCAACTTCTTAAAACCCACGCATCCTTCAAAGGATTTGAAGATGAGAAAAGTTACAAAGAAAATGGACAATGGAGAGGCCATGGAGGATGTGGAGGCCGAGAAAGAGGAAGAAATTATACCAATCATTTCAACAATGAAGATAAAGGTCACCAGTCATTCAGAGGTCGTGGTCGTGGTCAACGAAGAGGTAGAGGATGTGAAACCTATCTAGTTACAAATGAAATGAGGTATGACAAATCTAAAATTGAGTGTTATAATTGTCATAAAATTGGACATTACTCTTGGGAATGTCATAATAATGTTGAAGAAAAAGTTAATCTTGTTGACAACAAAAAAGAAGAAGTTGAGTCAACACTGTTATTAACACTCAAAGAAGAAGATAAAGATGATTCCAGCTCATGGTATTTTGACAATGGAGCAAGAAATTATATGTTTGACCACAAAGATAAATTTGTGGATATAAAGAAGACTGTGAAAGGTAATGTGTCTTTTGGAGATACATCAAAGATTCAAATTGAAGGGATAAGTACGATTCTTATATTCTGTAAAGATGGTGGTCATAAATTGATTACTAATGTTTATTATGTGCCAAAATTGAAAAGTAATATTTTGAATTTGGGTCAACTTCTTGAAAAAAGATATGATATTGATATGAAAAATATGCATCTTCGGCTTAGAGATTCAAATAACAACTTAATTGCTAAAGTTCATATGGCAAAGAATAGGTTGTTTCCTTTGAATCTTCAATCTATCGATACGAAGTGTTTGAAGGCTAACATGCAAGATGACTCATGATGTTGGCATATGAGATTTGGGCACTTGAACTTGGAATCTCTAAAATCAATGGGAGACAAAAACATGGTTGATGGGATATCGTCAATCAACCATCTAAATCAACTGTGTGAAGCTTGTCTTCTTGGAAAACATGCAAGGAGGAGTTTTCCAAAGGAGACTACATCAAGAATAAGTAAGCCACTTCAACTTGTACACACCGATGTGTGTGGGCCAATCAATCCACCTTCTTTGGTAAAAGGAAAATACTTCTTGCTCTTTATTGATGATTTCAGTAGAAAGATTTCGATATACTTCTTAAAGCAAAAATCTGAAGTTTTTGTTGCCTTTAAAAAATGTCAAAGCACTTGCAGAAAAAGAAAGTAGCTATGAAATAAAAGCATTAAGGTCTGATAGAGGAGGCGAATTCACATCAAAACAATTTAATGACTTTTGTCAATCTCATGGAATTCGTCGCCCTCTGTACGGTACCTTACTTGCCCCAAAAAAATGGAGTTGCAGAAAGAAAGAGTAGAACAATTCTTAATATTGCTAGATGTATATTGAAATATATCTTGGAAACAATTCATTTGGCAACCATACTTGTTGAATTACTATCTACAAATGTGAAAACTGGTAGTCACCAATGTGAAAATTTGTAGCCACATTTGTGGAAGTAGATAGCCAAAGTTTGCTATAAGTTTGGTAGAGTTTGGCAGCCAATATTTTGTGAAAATTGACTACCACATTATGTCATTAATGATGTAATCAAGTCTTAAAAAAAAACTCTATAAATATAGTAGTAATTGAACACTTGAAGACACACCAAAGTAGAGAAACAATAGAGAGTAGAGAGAGTAATATACAAACTACATCTTAGTTTGTGAGAAAATAGTGTGGAAGTAATATTATCGTGAGTTATAAGAAATAAAAAGAGTGTTGAGTGGTAGTCTTTTGACACTACCAAGTTTTTCATCAATATTATTGTATTACTAATTCGGGTATCATATTTACCCATTTTAATATTTAGTGTCGTTGTTACTCTCTTCCTATTGCTATTTAGTTTGGACATTATCCTGGGTGTGATTATCATTTTGTCCAACAAGACACTCACTCCTTTATATAACATCATAGTATATTTATATATATTGTCATGATATCATTCAGGTTTGTTTCAGCTCTTCCACTTCTATCACATATTAGAAATTATGCTTATTTTTTATATCAATTTTGTCAATGTGCATTAAATACTACTTCCTCCATTTCAAAAAGAGCGACCTAATTTGACTTGGCACGGAGATTAAGAAAATAAAGAAGATTTTTAAATTTGTGGTCCTAAATTAAAGTTATGTCAAATGTACGAAATTCTCCTTTAAGCTTGTGACCTTAAACATGCCACGTGGAAAGTTGAAATTAAATGTTACCAAAAAAGAAAAAATAAAGAAGTCTTTTTTTTTGAAACAGTCTAAAAAGAAAATGAGATGATTCTCTTTTAAATGGATGAAGTATTAATATTGCACTGTTACTACTAGAAATGGACAAAATGACAAAAGACGAAGGAAAATGAGTAAAAAACCAAAAATGACCAAAAAAAGAGAGAGACAAAGGGAAAGTTAATATTTCCATTTTTTAAAAAAATGGAAGAGAAATGTTCGAATTGTTCACGTATGTAAGAGCTTAAAAAGGGTATTGGGGGTTGTGTAAATAGTTCAGATCGAACATATATTGAGAAAATTAGTCAAAAGGGGCAAATTAGAATAATTAATTTATTTTAGGGGATATTTTGTGTACTGTTTCCCTTAATAATATAGTGTTGATAGAGAAACAAATAGGAAAATAGGGCAAACGACTTAGAACAAATAATGACTTGAAATTTTGTAATAATGAATTTAATAAATTTTGCACAATATAAGAATGACTCCTCAGTGAAATGGTATTGTAGATAGGCTGAATAGAACTCTTTTGGGAAGTGCTCGTTGTAGATTTCAATTGCTGGGTTGACAAACCACATCTTTTACTTCTATAGTTGGAACTAGGGTATAGTTCGGATAGCCATCAGACAATCATACATGTGAATATTTAACCATCTATAAAACTAACCGTTAAAAAGAGGATGCCTTGAAGGAGACATACATTTTTGCAAGTTCAGTGGAGTCGTCAATCGTTGCAGGAATCTCTCTTTTGGTGTTAACCATATAGAGAGACCAAACTCTGATACCCATTGATAAAATGTATGTGTCCACCTATGATCACTTGACCAGGTCCCTAAACAGAATAATATTCAGAAAATAATAGTCCAAAGTAGATTCGATATAAGAATTTTACGTGAAAATCCCCTTGCTCAAGGGCGATGAAAACCATGACCTATACTCACATGATCTCAACTCAAACTCTATTTCACTCAAACAACCCAAAATTTCAGATTGCAAACTCTTGCACCCAGCTAGGCATTAAAACTCTTTAATTTCGTCCTCCTTATCATAGAAAATCTCTACAAAGGAAAACTAAGCAATAACTCTATTGCCCACTAAACCAACTAGCTCTAGCCACCAACTCCGATCTCAAAGATGAGATCTAAACAAGCAGCAATATTGTTGTGCCCAAATATCAACTAACTCTAGTTTACACTCTTAGCCAACTCTACCCAAGAGAACATCAAAATAATGATGTGAAAAAGGCTTGACTGGAACATAGATTATTCGACTAACTGATTCTAGTTAATATAACTCAAACTAAAGACTTAGACAAGGAACAAATCTACTATCCTTTATAAGATAGGAGTAGATTTATAATATAAGCACATAAGAAACAAAGCACAAATTACAACAAAGATGCTTCAGCACTCCATGAGGTCCTTTGATGAGTATGAACATTGTTCTTTCTTGAAGATGATCTTTTCTTTCTGATTCTATGGATTTTTAGAAATTCAAAACTTTGTTTGTCAAATCTTGAGTTGTGTCTTTGGAGAAGAGACTATATTCAAATGGACACAAACCCTTCGGACAAGGCCATTGGCTAGGAGCCTCTCTCTCATATTCACCTGCCTGGGCATGAAATAGATAGTAGACACTCAACTCTCTTACTGTGTACCAACCATGTCAGATGTGACAACTTTTTGACAGATGTTTTTGACCTTTTCATGTACGCAGTCTGTCCTCAGATCCCTTGGTAGATCTGGATGTTCAAACTTCAAATCAACTTAAAAGGATTTGGCTCCTCTCTATTTCTCTTCTCTCCATTTTCCCAAGTTCCTACCTAGATGTATGACACTTGTATTATTTAAACATCTATAGTGCATATTTTCAAGCAATCAAATACCTATGATTTACAGGATATAAATGACCAGTTAAATCTATCTAATTATTGCTACAAAACAATCCATCTCACAATTTTTTAGCACAATAGTTCAAATCATTTTCATTATCTATAGTTTTTCCATTCTCCAAGAAGAATGTTTCTTTATAGACCAAATTTCTGTTAATTTGAAATAAACATTTAAACAAGTTATTTCACGAAGAAAAATATTGTAAATCATAAAATAATTTTTTTAGCATTCAGATATATAGTAAAAAGTATTGAAAATCACTTTACCATAAAATATCAAAGAAAGTAACGTTAGACGAACTTTCCAAGAAAAATAGATATAATTTATTGATTTTTTAAAATGTATATATATATTTTTTTATCGTGAATCAAGTTGTTAAGCTATAGAAGAACTCTTTTAATATTATAAGCTTAATGCTATTTAATTGAAGTAAATCCATTTTCCTCAAAAATTGGAAAATGAATATTTCTTACTAAAGTTGGGAATCTTAAATATATTTTTAATCAAGGTTAGTTAGTATATACTTCATTGAATAAGAAAAGTAATTAATCTAAACCTTTAATATTTAAGTAACATATGTGTCATACATCTAAGTAGGAACTTGGTTAAAATAAAGAGGCGAGAAGTGAAGAGGAGCGTGATCCAATTCAAAATAACACATTCCCAAGCAGAAACTACCATTATACTATTATGTGTTAAATGTGCAAGCAAGCACAACTGGGATATTGTCTTCCTATACAGACAGTTCAGTAAAATTAACATAACTTTTTATTTGAATGTACAAATATATAAACTCCTTAAACCATTTGAAACTAGCTAGGCTCCATTGGCTGTAATTCCACTCCAGTAATCATTGGCAGAATACACCTACAGTACTAGGAGTCACAAACTTTTTTCTAATTCACGTCACGTTTCACTAGCCATAATATTCCTAACCCTTTTTTTTCTGAAGTTCTGATTTGACTCTTATACCGTGAAACACTTTAATTTCATTCCCAATTTATCAGAACATACTTTCGACCTTTCAACAAATAAAACTCGTCATTTTAGAAAATGTGGAATAAATAATTGAATGAAAACTTCGAAAAAATCATTATCATTTGGAATTTTTGTAGGTATCATGAAGATAATGTATATTCCGGTTCTCGTTCTAAAGATGATGATGTCGGGTCAGGATCGCATGTACACGTCAGTTTGTGTAATAATGGAGAAAATGTTTTTATGGCATCCGGTGAACCGAATAGGTATGGGATGTCCGTGATCGGAGAATCATTCATGGCAGGAGTGTTGGATCATCTTCGTTCCATATGTGCATTTACCATGCCTATCTCTAATAGGTAAACTTAATTTTAGTGTACTGCTTCCTTTGGGGTGCCAACACTTTGTGATGAGATTGCAAGGACCATCTTTTCTATTAGAACATATATAGGCATAATAACTTTGAGTGATAAAAGATTTTTTAATGAAAATTTAGCAATTTATCTTCAACCTGTGTTTGAATTGAAAGGATACATTTTAATGAAAATGTTGTTTATCCAAGCATTTATCTGAATATTCAGTGATATATATTCATCTATTTTCTATTATATGAAAGTAGTTTCAGACAAACTTCAAAGTAAAATGTGTTCTTTTCATATATGATTAAGCATCAATTCACTACATGATTTCAATCCCTGATTAATTGGGATAAAACTGATACACCTGTTTATGTTTTTTTTTTTTTAATGTTTCATCGTTGTACTGTATGATATTGGAAGTATCGTTGTCTGGCATTACAGTAGTAAATTATGAAACAGACTATTGTTTTTGGGGTCCCGATATTTATAAATATATGATTTTTAGAACTTTGACAAAATTATATCACTTATTCAAATAAGTGAAAGAAGAAATATTCTACTTAAGTTTGATTTTCTTATGGTTATTGATGTCACTGCCTACATCATCATGAACCATGCTACTCTATAAAATTGTCATCAACCCATGAGTTCAAAACACAAAAATAAAGAGGCAATAAAAAGTAGAGAGAGTGATCCACAAATTATTTCTTAGTTTGTTATAAAATAGTGTGGAAGTAATATTATTGTGAGTTGTAAGAAATAAAAGAATAAAAGAGTGTTAAGTAGTAATCTTTTTATACTACAAAGTTTTTCATCAATATTATTGTATTACTATCCGGATGTCATATTTACCCCATTTTTAATATTTGGTGTTGCTTACTGTCTTCGAACACTATTTGGGTGTGATTATCATTTTTTCCAACAACATGTATCATGGCATCAGAGTCATGGAAAATAATATTCTGTTGTCCTTTCAATACCCCGTCTCACAAGAGAAAAATATGAAAAATGGTATCTGCGAATGAAAATCATTATTGGCTCTAAAGATGTTTGGGACATTGTAGACAAAGGGTATACAAAATCCGTTGATGAGAAAACTCAGTCCTCAAATAAAAATGAGGTATTGTTAAAGACAAGAAAGAAAGATCAACAGACCTTCAGTCTCATGCCTAAATGTTTGGATGATGACATGTTTGAGAAGGTGGTTGATGAAACCACCTCAAAAGAAGCTTGAGAGATTTTACAAAACTCTCTCCAAAGAATTGTAAAGAAAATAAAATTCAAACTCTAAGGCTGACACTGAAGTTTTAAAAATGAAAGAATTTAAATCCATTTCGGATTTAGGATTGATGGCTATCTTGAATCAACTAAAAAGATACGCGGAGGAACTAGATGATGTGCATGTGGTAGAAAAGATCCTTCATCTTTAACACCTAAATTTGATTATGTGGTGTGTGCTACTGAAGCGATATTGAAACTCTATAAAAATAGAGCAATTGGACGGTTCATTTCTAGCCCACTGATAAAATAGGAACTAGCCCATGATGAGAAAATGAAATGGAGAAAAGAAGAGCCACTAAATGGATAATGGCGAGGCCATGGAGGGCAGGGAGGCCGTGAAAGAGGAAAATTATATACCAACAAATTCAACAACGAAGATAAAAGTTACCAATCATTCAAAGGTCGTAGACGTGATCAACAGGGACGTAGAGGAGTGGGGCCTGTCAAGGTACAAATAAAAGGAGGTAGGATAAACTTAAATTTGAGCGTTATAACCCTCATAAAATTGGGCATTATTCTGGAAAATGCAGTAGTAATATTGAAGAGACAATCAATATTGTTGACAACAATAAAGACGAAGATGGTCAACGTTATTATTAGCACTCAAAGAAAAAGATACAGATGATTGCAATTCATTGTATCTTGATAATAGAGAAAGCAATAATATGTGTGGACATAAAGATAAGTTTGTGGAGATAAAGAAGATGGTGAAAGTTTATGTGTCTTTTGGAGATACCTCAAAGATCCAAATTGAAGGAATATGTACTATTCTAATATCTTGTAAAGATGGTGGCATAAATTGAATAACAATGTTTATTATGTGTCAAAATTGAAAAGTTATATCTTGAGTTTGCGTCACTTCTTGAAAAAGAATATGATATTCAATGAAAAATATGCATCTTTGACTTAGAGATGCAACTAACAACATAATTGCTAAAGTGCATATGACAAAGAATCGGTTGATCCCTTTGAATCTTAAAATGATCAATGCAAAGTATTTGAAGGCTAATGTGCATAATAACTCATGGCGGTTACATATGCGATTTGAACATTTGGACTTTGAAGCACTCAATCAATGGGAGATAAGAAGATGGTTGATGAGATTCTGTCAATCAACCATCTAAATCCCTTGTGTGAAGCTTGTCTTCTTGAAAGCATGCAAAGAGGAGTTTTTTCCCAAAGGAGATTACATCAAGAACAAGTAAGCCACTTCAACTTGTATGTGTGCGGTCCAATCGATCCACCTTCTTTTGATAAAATAAAGTGCTTCTTGCTCTTTATTGATACTTTCAATAGAAACATTTGGATATAATTCTTGAAGAAAAAATCTGAAGTTTTTGTTGCCTTTAAAAATTTCAAAGCACTTGTAGAAAAAAAAAGTGGCTATGAAATAAAAGTATTAAGGTCCAATTGAGGAGGCGAGTTCACTTCAAAAGAATTTAATGGCTTTTGTCATCTCATGAAATTCGTCGCCCTCTAACTTTGCCTTACTCTCCCAAACAAAATGGATCTGTAAAAAGAAAGAATTTAGCAATTCTTAATATGGATCGATGTATGTTGAAAGCTAAACATCTACCAAAGAATTTTGGGCCGGGGATGTTTCTTGTGAAGTTTATTTGAGAAACAAGTCTCCAACCAAAAATGTACGATATCAAACGCCTCAAGAAACATGGAGCGGAAGAAAACCAAATGTCAAACACTTAAGAATCTATGGGAGCATAACATATATATGCTCATGTTCCACATCAAGGGAGAGCTAAACTGGATGATCACGGTGTCAAGTATGTGTTTGTTAGCTATAACTGATTTCAAAAAACTACAAATTGTACAATCCAAGCAACAACAAGATGGTGGTGATTCATGAGGTTGAATTTGATGAAGAAGGATTATCGAATTGAAACAATAACGTATGATTTTCTTACATATTTTAAAGTTGATGAAGAACATGAAACCACGGAACCCTCCTTCACCAGCAAATGTTTCATTTACGTCTACTCAAGAGAGTTCAAGTGAAAGACTACATATAATGAGGATTATTTAAGAACTCTATGATGACACAAAGGAAACTACTAATTTTGATTTTTTGTGTTTGATGATAGTGAGCCAATAAATTTTGATGAAGTTGTTGCTGACACAAGGTGGAGACAAGCCATGGAGGAGGAGATCCAGTCAATTGAGAAGAACAACACTTGGGAGTTGACAACTCTTTCAAAGGATCATCGAGCAATTGGAGTCAAATAAATATACAAGACGAGAAAAAATTCCCACAGAGAGGTAGCGAGATACAAAACAAGACTAGTGGCTAAAGGCTATATGCAAAGGCATGACGTCTACTATGAGAAAGTTTATGCGCCTGTTGCCTGCATGGAGATGGCCCATTTATTGATCTCTTTGGCGGTGCAAATGAAATGAAAAATTTATCAATTATATGTCAAATCAATATTCTTGAATGGATATCTTTGAAAAGAAGTCTATGTTGAGCAACCATTGGGCTTTGTGGTAAAAAGTCATGAAGATAAGGTGTGGAGGTTGAAGAAAGCCTTATATGAATTGAAGCAAGCTCCACGAGTTTGGAATAGTTACATTGGCAAATACTTTCAAGACAATGAATTTGCTTTCTGTGTATATGCTCTTTACATTTAAGTTCATACTAATGGACATAATTTGTTTGTTTGTCTTTATGTTGATGATCTCGTTCTAACGGGTAACAATCCATCTTTATTTTAAGCTCTCAAGGAAGCTATGTTTCTTGAGTTTGAGATGACAGACATAAGGCTCATGTCATAATACTTGGGCCTAGAATTGAAGAAAGTGAAGAAAGACATCTTCATATCTCAAGAAAGCTATACAAAGATATTTTGAAGAAGTTCAATATGTTTGCTTGTACCTTGTGAACACCCCAATGGAATGTGGAATAATATTATGAAAGTTTGATGATGGAGAAATGATGGACTCCACTCCGTTCAAAAGTCTCGTAGGAAATCTAAGGTACTTGACATGTGTGAGACTAGATATACTCTTTGCGGTAGGAGTATTAAGTCTCTTCATGGAAGCTCCTACCTCCGTTGCTAAAAGAATCCTTTATTACCTAAATGGTACAATAGACCTTGGGCCATTGTTTTCTTCTCATGATGATTTTAATGTTGTGGGATATTTTGATAGTGATTATGCGGGGATGTTGATAATACAAAAAGCACATCTAATTTTTTGTTATTATTGGGTGATAATGTTATTTCTTAGAGTTCAAATAAACAATCTATTGTTACTTTCTCAACCTGTGAAGCAGAATACGTGGCAGGGACATCATGTACATGTGATGCTTTTTGATTGAGGAGACTGTTGAAGGATGTACATGTGATGCTATTTGATTGAGGAGACTCTTGAAGGATCTCAAGTTTCCTAAATTGATGCTGTAATGATTTGTGTTGCTAACAAATTTGCGCAATCACTGGCCAAGAATCCAGTGTATCATGATCGAAGCAAAAATAGATAGAAGGTATCACTTTATCTGAGAACGCTCTTCCAAGAGAGAGGTAGAGCTCAAGTATGTGAAATCTCATGATTAAATTGCGGATATCTTTACAATGCCTCTCTCAGTTTGAAGATTTTTTGAGGTTGAGATCAAGGCTTGGAATAAACAAGGACACAAACAAAATTATATATATATATATATATATATATATATATATATATATATATATATATATATATATATATATATAATATATATATATATGTTTGAAGTCCTCATTTGCTGCATTAGGACAATCACATTATTCTTCCATTACTGCAAATTGATGAAATATTAGTCCCTTTTACTGCATGAATTTTGCAATTGTCAACATTATATATATAACCTTTGTGTGGTAGAGTTTCCTATTAAAGTATTGACTCAAGGATGATATATGATGTACAGTTATGAGCGCTCAATGTATAAGTCGCGGAATTCATCGTTTATTTGTTGGGGGGTAGAATGCAAAGAGCTACCTGTAAGAGCTTGTTGCCCTCCTGGAGATGCTAATGGTGTAGTAACTAATTTTGAAATTAAAACTTTTGATGGATCTGCAAATCCACACCTGGGTCTTGCTTCTATGATTATTGCTGGTATCCATGGTCTGCGAAGAAATCTATCAATTCCAGAACCAGTAGGTGAGCAATCTTTCATAAGTAATTTAATTTTGTTCAAGGAAAACTCATATATATTTGTGCACTTTTACTCATATGTTCTTGTTAAACAGAACCAGAGTCTTTTGTCTTCGATTGGGACAACGATGACATATGTGTACCAGAGTCTCTAAGATGCGCTATTATCCATATGGATTCAGACAAATGGTTTGATGAAATGTTGGGTAAAGAGTTTTTGTACACCAGAAGAGGAGTTGTCGGCGTACGTTTGCTTCTTTTTAATGAGTTCCAATTTCTTCACATAACAACTCATGATTATTGTTACACTCATATAACAGCTTTTTAACTATCACTAACAATAATGAATAGCAAAGTAGTACACAATAAATTATTGAGCAAAGGAAATATATTTATATATTACGCCGGTGTGTAGGCTAATTTTTTGAAATATATGTTTTGGAGATTCTAACTATGATTTTTTCTTTTGCAGGAGGAGATTGGACACTATTTCGATGGTAGAGAGAAAAAATACGCCCATATTATATTCAATTATTAGGTTTTGCCTTATCATTTCTCATTTGCGTGTCTTATGGACTTGTTTAGTAGAGCATGATTAACTTAGTTCAAGCTTCACATGGTAACTGATTCAAAGAGATTAATCTTTAATAATACTAATATATATCCTTTTGGTGTAACCTATTCTGTGGTTTCAACTTTGATTTTTTTAAAATATTGGCCTAATACATGGTCAGCCTTGTTAAACTTATCAAAATATATTTAGATAGTCAAACTAGGCCTCATTTGTTCTTATTAAGAGGTATGAATCTAAATACACATCTAAATATTAAGATGTGGTCTCTAAATATGGATACTAAATAATCAGTGTTGGTTGTTTCAATATCTGAATGTGGAAGTGAAATCGAACATTATATTAATAAAATATTATTAAATTTTCATTTCAACAAAATATATCACTTTTGATGAAATTTTTTTTAAAATTTTTTTAATAATCATGATTTGGAGTACTATTTTCTCATTTAAAAACCTTGATAAACAATACTACACCAAAAATATTATTGCAACCAGCGTTCTTGATACACATCAATACAAGAAAATTAGTAATATAAAAAAAATTCTTGAAAGAATTTATGAAAACTTATCAATTGGAGAAAAATGGTGTTTGATTAAGAAAATAGAGAAATTTTTTAGTTATGTGATAAAAAGGCACGCCAAAAGTAGAGAAACTATGATTATTATTTGATAACTTATTAAATGAGTCTGAATGTTGTTCAGATTCTCTTACAAATCTGATTTATTCAGACCTCTTCAGACCCATAAGAGGTTATAAAAATTAAAAGAAAAAATGGCACAGTATGACAACATATAGGTTTATTGACAATAAATAGTCCACTTTAAATTTTTTAGCAAAAAATATTTTAATTGTTATATAATCAAGCTCATTAAGAATATAATCATAAAGAGAAGAAGACAAGAGAAGTAGATAGAAGAAGAGGAATTTTCTTCTTATTCAAGTGTATGTAAGTCTTAATGTATATCGTACAATAGTGAATGACAACCCTATTTATAGGTTGACAAATCACTCCAAAATTCACCATATTAAGTATAAATAAATAGATACATTCTTATCCAAAAGGTTCATGAACCTAGTGAATATGGATGGTTGTTCATGTACCAACTTTATGGACTATCCACTCATTCAATGGATTTATAACGCTCCCCCTTGGATGTCCATAGATAATGTGCCTCGTTAATATCTTACTAGAAAAAACCCTGTGGGAAAAAATTAGTGAAGGAAAAAGAGTACACATATCTTTTGATACGCTCTATTTGTCGCCTCATTAAAAAACTTGCCAGGAAAACCCAGTGGGAAAAAACCTCGGTCAAGGGAAAAAGAGTGCAACGCATATTATACTCCCCCATATTAAAACATCACTTAATTTCTTGTGATGATGTCTCCAATCTTCGTACATTGTGGTTGGTATATTCTTTTTCAAAGAAAAACCACATATTTTTTGAATATGGTGTGTCATTTATCTCAACCAGACGCACTTTCGACTTGCTTCATGGAGGACTTTTATTTCTGCATAGCAACATTTGCTTCATTGATCGCCAGGATATTATTGTGCCTCCACATGCAAATACATAGTGCTTGAGATAGAGCTTTATGCAAATCAGATTAATATTCTGCATCTGCGTAACCAATCAATTTTGTCTTGGATTTCTCGGAATATAATAAATCCAAAACTATGGTCCTTCGAGGATATTCAATCATGTGCTTAACACCATTTCAATGTTCTTTTATCGGGGAGAAACTGAATCTTTCCACTAAATTTACTTCAAAACAAATATCTGGTCAAATATTGTTGGTAAGATGCACTAGTGCCCTCATTGCACAAAGATAGAGTTTCATCACCAAGAAACTCTTCATCCTTCTTTTGAGATCAAACTGAATCATCATTTATGTCAAGTGATCTCATAATCGTATTTATCCATATAAAATTGCATCAAAACTTTTCAGTGTATGTGCACTGTTAACAAATATTTCATTTGTCAATTATCAATCTGTAGGTCAAGACAAAATTTTGTCTTACCAATACCTTTTCAAAAAAATACAAGGACAATTAGGGTCATTTTTGTACCCTTTTCTTCCTTGACTATTTCAATCCATATAAGGATTCTTGAAACTTTATGAAAAAAGTTTCTTTCAAACTCTTATATGCTTCAGACACCTCGATTGTTTCAAAGATTTTCATATAACCTTCATTATCCAGCTAGACATTACAATTATTCATTACATGCATTCAAGTTTCTCATATGTTGGCAGATCAAAACAAACCTCATTGCATCCTCCAAAGGAGAAAACATCTCCAATAATATCAGGATTTTTGCGATAAACCTTTATGCCCCAAGGCACAAACCGTATTTGATATCTTACGGTTATACTATCGCATAATAATTTATATGTACCCCACTGACATTATACCTAGATTTATGGACTACCATTCAAAAATGTCCCTTTTCTAAGTGAAACAAAATATACTTGAATTGTGCATTTTACTTGGCCAACCATTTATCTGTCACCACTATATGACAGATCTAAATTCAAGATCCTCATCACAATTTAAATCATTGAGCGCTACCTCATATCAAATATACCGTCGACAGTTATTTGATATCGATTCCAACAAGACATAACTTATCGAGATCTCTTCATTTTTCAGGTACCTGAACCTTATCAAGATTTTATGAAGTGTTATGTCAATGTGCTCTTCTATAGCACTTGCCTCATTATCATGACCATATTGATCATTTGCTCCTTCCTTCTTCAAGAAATTTTATATTTGGAATCGATTGGCCTATTACGCTTCCGGCGTATCATAGACTCTGTCCTTCAAGGACTTCACATTGGAGCATTTGCAGCTGAATTATATCATAGGGTCAGTGCATTCATCTGGCAACTGATTTGCAACATTATGCAACTGAATTATCCTTTGAACTTTAAGTTCACATATTTATTTAACAAGGATCTAGATAATTCATAATTAACCTCACATAATTTCAGCTGTCAATCATCTCTCCCCCTAATGTAGTAGAAAATCTAACATTCATTCCAACCTTATTTGGAAGTTCATCTTGTGCGTGGTGGAGCAATTAAAAATATAACCGCACATTCAATATTTTAGATGAAAATTATATGGTTCCTGACCCTGAACCAATTTTAATGGGAAAACCTTGTTGGTTTGATGCATGCATGTGTTGCTACATGTTAAATAAAATTATCTCATACCAAATCTTATTTGGGAGTTTTGTTCTCATAACCAAGAGTTAGCTATAATTGGAGGCATACAATTTCTGCAAAATCAACCAGCATTATCAATATAATTTCATAGTTTGGAAATGTGCTCTTAATTTTAACAATTCGAGCAAACAACCTTACAAAAACCAATTTGTAAGTTGACAACAAAATACATGTGACCATCGCATAGATGCAACAATCATGTAGTTGCAAATGATCAACATGACAGGTGAACGGGCCCATATTCACCCTTTTATATGTTCCAAAAATTTTAATTACATTCCCAACCTTAGCTGGTACAATGATCATTTTATCAAGAAAACAAGCAACACAAGAGAATTCTCGAAGAATCTTTATTTCTTCATCAAATAAATCACCTAAATTCTCAATCACTTTTGCATCACATTTAATCAGAATGGTCAACCAGTCATGCCAATTGATCTTTATTTTAGTACACTTATAATTTACTTTTACATGTGATTTCATCAGCATGTACATGTTTGTATGGAACAAACAAGAGGAAAAGTGGGTAATCTTTTACATAAACATTTATAACCCTCTTCAATTGTATGATTTATAGTCTCAATATTTCTTTCAATTCCTCTGAAACTTAAAAAGTTTCTTTGAGACTTACTACAACCCCAATATTATTCCTCTGATAATAACACAACTCGTTAGAGCTTGCAATTAATTTTGTGTACTATCACATATTGCATGACACCATCCCTATGGTGAACATCTCCTTCAAGGAGGAAATTATATTATTATTGTCATGGTCAAAATCATTAGGAGCAAGACATGTTTCTTGCTTTACTTTTGTGGTACCATAGGTACACAACCAATGACAAATTTGTATTACAACACAATAATGACCACAATCCTTATAAGCAAGAACTATTTCTTTCTTTTGCCCTTTCGGTAGTTCATACCATAGTGACGTATAAAACGTACAATATAATTATCCATTTCTGCCAAATAGAATTTATTTCCTCTCAAATCTCCCGTAGAGATGAGAAGTGACATGTATCATTTTTTCTCAAACCTTCCATAGAGGTGAGTTGTGGAATATATCCAACCCATAATGATTTTATCACAGCTGGACTCATTCTCTTATAGAATGGTCGAGCATTCACGATACTCATCACAAGTCACATTATCTTCAAGAAATGGACTAATTATTTATATGTACTTCATAAATTTGCATTATAAGCACATTGTCATGGCTTTAAAATTCATCATATTTCCATGACACACCCCTCAACATCACTTTGAAAGATTAAGTGTACCATCACTTTATCTTCTTGTATCATGATAGAGGATTTATAACTTGTAAAATTATTGGTTGACAACATTCACAAGTCTAATGACCTTTCAAACCATTTTGATAATAAAAATTGCCTTCACATTTTGAAGGACTATTTGAAGAACTCATAGTGTTCTTCCTTTATCATTACCACAATGATGACTATTATAATTCTGTTCCTCCACGCCCTTATTCATATCGTTAATCATTTGTCATCTTTCAGACTAACTATTTACCGATACCACATTAATACGATAGAATGGAGCAAGTGAACGTGCAATTTTAAAATTATCATATGTTGCTACCACATTCTTTTCAAGGAATGGAGAAAATTCAATAGGACGAATTTCAAGACTTTTCATCAAAGCCTTAGTCATCATTATATCATCAGTATGGTGCATTGACTCAAACCAATGTGTTATCCATATAAGGTGTGTTACGCCATAATTCTATGGGACTTGAACCCAATCACGGTGCATCAAAACTCAAATTGATTCTTACCCTTTTGGTGCGATAGAACTTGAATCTATCGTCTTATCCTCAAATATTTTTCATTATGGTGCATCTGGACTTTAACCTGATGTCTTACCCTTTTGGTGCGATGAAACTTGAATCCATCGTCTTATCCTTAAATATTTTTCATTATGGTGCATCCGGACTTTAACCTGATGTCTTACCCTTTTGGTGCGATAAAACTTGAATCCATCGTCTTATCCTTAACCAACGGTGTAATAAATCGATGTACAACATGACTCACCCTTTGAGGCTTTCAAAACAATCAAAATAATATTCAAACTCATGCTATTAAAATTTTATATCTTCTTCCATTTAAGAATTTTTGTATAGCATGTCATATTCAACCAATAGTAGTATATGTCTTCGGTTCCTGATAATTGTTAGTGACTGAATACTATTTTATTCTAAATCATAAAATATTTTAGAAAATACATACCTGATTTTACGCATATAATACTTTGATCTCATAACGAGATCAACCAAAATATGAGCTAAAGAAAAAACAAGAACTCACTCTCAATTGGATAGAGACTCGTGCTGATAACGTGTTATAAAATCAAGCTAATAAGAATATAATCATAAAGAGAAGAAGACACGAGAAGTAGATAGAAGAAGAGGAATTTTCTTCTTATTCAAGTGAGTGTAAGTCTCATATGTATATCGTACAATAGTGAATGAACAACCCTATTTATAGGTTGAGAAATCACTCCAAAAGTCACCATATTATGTACCATAATAAATAGATACATTCTTATCCAAAAAGGTTCATGAACCTAGTGAATATGGATGGTTGTTCATGTACCAACTTTATGGACTATCCACTCATTCAATGGATTTATAACATTCCCCCTTGCAATATTTTCTTTTTACAACTTATCGTATTTGTATTTTTGCAGTGTTGTTCCTCTCCCAAAAACTTCAATATATCGTGATTTTCTGAATTGAGATTTTCTCAATTTCTAATAAATAATTAATTAATATATTTCTGACAAGATTTTAACATATTGAATTTATTGATTGGATTTGATGATGAATATTTATTTTTTCTCAAATAAATGTATCTAAATTTGTTAATGAATACAAATGAGCACATATAATTTAAAATTATCTAAATTTATTAATGAATTTTGTTGATTGCATTCCAAAGTAGCAATGCAAGCAACTGTATACATATGTAAAATTATAAATATACTTATGCAAACAAACGTATACCAATTTATAAATGAATATGGACGAATTTATCCAATACAAATGTGTATCAATGTTAATTTGAAAGATATTACTGGAAATAAATGTATACCAATTTATCATAAATACGAACAAATGTATACCAACTATTATGAATATTAACACATGTATACCAAATTATTATGAATACGAACAATGTATACAATACAAATGTAAATAAAAAACACGATTAATGCAAATAAATATACCAATTTATGAATGAATATGAGCGAATGTATCCAATATAAATATATACCTATGTAAAATTTGAAAGATGTTACTGCAAAAAAATATAAATGTATATCAATTATTATGAATACGAACAAATGTATTCAATACAAATGTATGTCAACCTATTATATAATATTGATTACTAGATACTAATGCAAACAAATGTATACAAATTTGTTAAGAGAATGACTATGAATTGAGTTCAAAGGCAAATAATTGAGGAGTAATGAACTTATAGGAACCTTTGAAATAAGAATAATCATGATCAAATACTATTTGTTAATTTAAGAAAAGATATTTATAAACTATATTTTGGTAGTTTTAGTAAAATGGTCAGAGATAGAATAGAGATGGTATTAATTTTTATTTTATTTTTAAAATATAAAATAATTTGAAAAAAGAGAGTTTTGAATAATCTAGTTTTAAGAAGATATAGTTGGAAGTTAGTAGAGAGATGAAATTAATTTTATTTTATTATTTCAAAAAAAATGCAAAATTTGAAAGGTGAGATAACTGTAAATAATTTTTTGCTAGTTTTAAGAAAATAATGGTTGAAAGTTAAAGGAGAGACGATATATAAATCTTTTATTATTTAAAATATAAAAAATATTGATAAGGTTTTTTTAGACTAATATGTGCCAATTTTTTATTGTTTATTAATTGCTAATTAATATTGGGCTATATGTTACCAATTATATGTAACACTTGTCTATTTGTGTCAATTCCTCAAATTAAAACTAATGAACTTAATGGGCTGAATCTGAATGATTCAGATTCAAACCTAAAAATCAAACGTAGTTAATGAGTTGAATCTTAATGATTAAGATTCAGACCCCCATTAAGTGCAAACAAATGAGGGCTGAGTCATGTTTCAATTGAACGCTCCTTATAATGTATTCTAATTAGATATTTTTAATTTTAACTTTGGAAAACTTTTTACATGTATTTTAACTCGACTACCAAATCGTGAAATTTACCATAGAAAATATGACATATCCTTTAATTAAATGCTTAAACCTCAAGTACAAAACATTTGCAATTTTATGGTTTACAGAGATAAATGCATATAATTAAAAAAAGGTGATATATTTTATGTAATTAACATAACTACCTAATAGACAATGAAAACAAAAAACAGAAAAACTTGAAATTCAAATCGAAATGTCTAGTTAAAAAAACTTATTAGGGTTTGAGGTGCTAAACGTCAGCTGGTTTAGCTTAAGTATATATATAAAATATTCTTATAAATTTTAAAAAGTATCTATGTATTAAGTCTAAAATATTCAACCCTCTAATTACATGCTGCCATGAGGGTCTAATACTTTTTTTGCATGCATGTCTAAGAAGTAGTGAGAGTAAAAGAACTACTTCACTCCATTACACGTATTCTGAACAACTTCTTAGATTACAACTTTGGTAATTTAAGGGGCTAACTTTGGTTCCTCAACTTTAGCAATTTACTCAAACGATTTTGACTACTCTTTAAGTTAAACTCGCTTCCTGCAATAAACTATGCCCACACAACTACTTGTGTCAATCTATGAATTATTACAACTCAATAATAAATCTAGAATAATTTAATAAAGACTAACAACCCTACTTTAACTACCATAACATCACATAAAATAATCCGCCAATTTACTCAAATGGGTGATGTGGAACTAATAACTGTACTCTTTAACTAATCAAACATCAATTGCAATAGTAAAAACTCGAAAACAACTTATAAATGTAACGACCTGTTTAGTCGTTTTGAGCAGTAGATTTTATTTTCTGGAAAACTGGCTGAGACGACGGACCCCCCGACGACCGTCGCAGGGTCTCGTTTCAAAACACTTAGAAATTCTGAAATTGGGTATGAAATCGACTCTCTGAACTTCGAAACGGAATGGCAGGACGGACCGTCGTGGGCACGACGGACCGTCACAGACTCTTTAAGGAAATTGAGTCTCTGAACTCTGTGACGGAGCAGCAGGACGGACCGTCGCAGGCACGACGGGCCGTCACAGACTGCGTAATCCCAGTCTGGGTCGGATTTCTTTAAATGTTTTAAGGGACGTTTTGGACTATTCCTGCTTTAATTATACAGTTAGTGGTTAATGTTAATAAGTTAATTACTTGGGGTTAAAAGAGGTAACCTTAAGTTAATTAGTGGGTTATTATTGCCATCTTTTATTATTAATTATATGTTAATTAGGGTAAAAAAGAGGGTTTGAATAAGAAAAATAGAAAGAACCAGAGAGAGAGAGAGGATCAATCGAACGAGGAAGAGAGAAAACGAAGCTCTGGGAAATTGCTTGCTTGATCACTAATCTCGGTGGAGGTAGGTTATGGTTTTCACACTATTCGTAGTAAACTCTTAATAGTGAATGATATGTGTGTAGTATTGTAAACCCTTCTATATGCTTATTGTATGCTTGCATGAATATGATTATGTAATTGTGAATAAATAAGCATGATGAAGCTATTGAATCCCAAATCTGAAAAGAAACCCTAATCTACTTTGTTAATGATGATGCCTTGGTATAAAAGAAGGCTTGATGAACGAAAAGTGGTGGGGATTAGGGATCGGGTGCCACGTTCCGGTACCAGGATAGAAATAGAGGGTCGGGTGCCACGTTCTGGTACCAAGATAGAATGAGGATCGGAGTGTCACGTTCCGACACCAGGATAGTATATGGATCGGGTGTGCCACGTTCCGGTACCAGGATAGAATGAGGATCGGAGTGTCACGTTCCGACACCAGGATAGTATATGGATTGGGTGCCCACGTTCCGGTACCAGGATAGAATGAGGATTGGAGTGTCACGTTCCGACACCAGGATAGTATATGGATCGGGTGCCACGTTACGGTACCAGGATAGAATGAGGATCGGAGTGTCACGTTCCGACACCAGATAGTATATGGATCGGGTGCCACGTTCCGGTACCAATATATATAGAGGATCGGAGTGCCACGTTCCGGCACCAGGATAGTATATGGAGCGGAGTGTCACGTACCGAACGAGGGGAATAAAGATAATGAATCTTGAAATATGTTAATAAATTCAATCTAATGACCTAATACCCAAATGAGTATGATGGGGAGGCGTGAGTCCTCATTGATGTGCTTGGGTTATGACCAAGAGTTATGATAATGGTAAATGTCGCATGTTGAGTATTGTATTGGTTTTATGATATTATTTGATATATATTGTCTTCTATTTTGAGTGGCCGATGATATCTACTCGGTACTTGTGTTTGTACTGACCCCCTACTTTTATGTTTCTTCTTTGTTTATGTGGAGTGCAGCAAACGTGCCGTCGTCTTCAACTCACCGCAATTCTAGCCAGTCTTCGTCACACCGGATCTTCAGGGTGAGCTAATGCTTCTAGCTTGGACTGGATCTTTTTCCTCATGTCTTGATGCCTTGAAGTTCCGGCACGGACTAGCTTTTACTTGTGTTAGCTTTTTATACTCTTAGTTTAGTAATTTGATCATAGATGTTCTTGTGGTGATGACTTCCAGATTTTGGGGAATAATAGATGTTGAATTTTAGAAGTTATTGAATTGGTTTTTATTTATGAGTTTAAGTCTTCCGCATTACTTTCTGTTGATATACATTGAAATGTTAAGGTTTAGATTGGTTGGTTCGCTCACATAGGAGGGTAAGTGTGGGTGCCAGTCGCGGCTCGGTTTTGGTCGTGACAAACTTGGTATCAGAGCATTAGGTTCGTTGTCTCATCACACAAGAACGAGTCTAGTAGAGTCTTAAGGAACGTAGGGGGAAACCTTTACTTTTCTTTGAGAGGCTATAAGACTTTAGGAAAATTCCATTCTTTCTTTCTTTCTTTCGTGCTACTACTTGAATCCAATTGGTATCTAGGTGATACAAATTGGTATCTGACCATCTTCACTCTATTTTGCAGATGGTTAGAACTAGAGCAACGACTGCACCAACACCAACACCAGCGAGACAAGAAATGTCTGAGCCAGCCACTGGGGCTGTAGCTCGAAGAGGAGTAGCGGCAAGAGGCCGTGGTAGAGGTCGTGGGAGGACGTCCTCTAGAGGAAGAGGACAAGTACCTAGCCCATCTGATGCTAGGGCGGTGCTCCTCCACCGACTGAGGATTACTAAGAGAGGGGGAGGAAGGGAGAATGAACAAGTGCAAAATGAGGAATTGGCCACCCAACCTACCCCCGAGATGATCAATCAGGTTCTTGCTTATCTTAGCGGGTTATCTGATCAGGGTCAGGCACCTCCAGTGTTTTCTGCACCAACACCTCCGGTTTCAGAGGTACAACATGCAGGCCACTATGGCTCCCCGTATGGATGCCTCATTGGAAATAGGCACGTTTCCTCGTTCTGACTACAGGGCCTATAATGACAAATGATCAGCATGAAATTTTCAGTAAGGTCTTGAAATTGAAACCTCCAGTCTTCAAGGGTGCTGAATCGGAGGATGCCTACGATTTTCTGGTTGACTGTCATGAGCTACTACACAAGATGGGTATAGTAGAACGGTTCGGTGTTGAGTTTGTGACTTATCAGTTTCAAGTAAACGCCAAAATGTGGTGGCGGTTACATATTGAGTGTCAACCAACAGAGGCACCACCTATGACTTGGGCCTCATTCTCTAGCTGTTTGTGGAGAAGTATATCCCCCGAACTTTGAGGGATAGGAAAAGAATGAGTTCTTGAGCCTAGAGCAAGGTAGGATGTCGGTTACTGCTTATGAGGCTAGGTTTCGCGCACTATCCAGATATGCCACCCAACTTTGTTTCAGTCCACAAGAGCGGATTCGTCGTTTTGTGAAGGGGTTGAGGTCAGAGTTGCGGATTTCAGCCTTACAGTAGCGGCTACAGCGAAATCCTTTTAGGAAGTGGTAGACTTCGTAATAGAGGTGGAAGGAGTAAAGCCAGATGACTTCACCATGGCGTCGACATCAAAAAGGTTTCGAAAGGAGGTGAGTTTAATGGTTCTTATTCTAGAGGACAGGGTTCCGGAGGTTACTCAGTCCGACCAATTCAGTCTTCACTACAAACTGTAGTTGGGGGTCCACCTCAGACCGGTCAACACTTCTCTGAGAGGCCGATGCTTGAATCCATAGAATGTTATGGATGTGGGGAGACTGGACACATTAAGAGGTATTTTCCAAAAACACAGTTACAAACCTCCAATGGTTAGAGGTAGAGGTGGTTACGGAAGAGGCCGTCATTCTGGAGGACGCAGTAGTCGAGGTAATGGTGGTCACCAAAACGGCCGGGGTGAATGGGCAAAAACTGGAGCCACTACATCACAACATGGTAGGGGCAACGGGCAGACAGGTGATAGGGCCCATTGTTATGCTTTCCCTGGGAGATCTGAGGCAGAGACATCTGATGTTGTTATCACAGGTAATCTTTTGATTTGTGATTGCATGGCTTTTGTATTGTTTGATCCTGGATCCACATTTTCTTATGTATCTTCCTCATTTGCTAATGGTCTAAATTTACATTGTGAATTACTTGACATGCCTATTCGTGTTTCTACTCCGGTGGGTGAGTCTGTGATAGTTGAAAAAGTATATAGGTCTTGTTTGGTGACTTTTGTGGGGAGCAACACTACGTAGATTTGGTTATCTTAGAAATGGTTGACTTTGATGTAATTCTGGGTATGACTTGGCTTTCTCCGAATTTTGCGATCTGGATTGTAATGCTAAAACTGTGACGTTAGCCAAGCCTGGGACAGATCCGTTAGTGTGGGAGGGTGACTACACTTCCAATCCGGTTTGTATCGTCTCCTTTCTTCGTGCTAAGAGATGGTTAGTAGGGTTTTTTAGCCTTCTTGGCACACCTCAGGGATGATACTACCCAAGTACCTTCGATTGAGTCGGTTTTGGTAGTCCGTGAGTTTTTGGATGTGTTCCCTGCAGATCTTCCTGGTATGCCACCGGATAGGGATATTGACTTCTATATTGATCTTGAACCGGGTACTCGCCCCATTCTATAACCCCCTTATAGAATGGCTCCCGCGGAATTAAGAGAGTTAAAGGCCCAACTTCAAGAGTTGTTGAGCAAAGGCTTCATTAGACCAAGTGCATCTCCTTGGGGTGCTCCGGTTTTGTTTGTGAAGAAGAAGGATGGAAGTTTTCGGATGTGCATAGACTACCGGCAGTTGAACAAGGTAAAGAACAAGTATCCTCTTCCTCGCATTGATGACTTGTTCGATCAGTTACAAGGTGCTTGTGTTTTCTCTAAGATTGACTTGAGATCCGGTTATCATCAATTGAAAATACGGGCAACGGATGTGCCAAAGACTGCTTTTCGAACCAGGTATGGGCATTACGAATTTGTAGTGATGTCTTTTGGTCTTACGAATGCCCCTACTGCGTTCATGAGCTTGATGAACGGGATTTTAAGCCATATCTGGATCTCTTTTAATCGTATTTATTGATGATATACTGATATACTCTAAAAGTAAGAAGGAACATGAGGAGCATTTGAGAATGGTTGGAAATGGAGGGAGAAAAAGCTTTATGCCAAGTTCTCTAAGTGTGAGTTTTGGCTAGATGCAGTGTCCTTCTTGGGGCACGTGGTTTCTAAGGATGGAGTGATGGTGGATCCTTCTAAGATTGAGACAGTGAATAATTGGGTAAGACCTACTAATGTGTCAGAAATAAGGAGCTTTGTTGGTTAGCTAGTTATTACCGTCGATTTGTCAAGGGATTCTCTTCTATCGCTTCCCAATTGACGAACTTGACTAAGCAGAATGTTCCATTTGTATGGTCAGACGAATGTGAAGAAAGCTTTTAGAAGCTCAAGACTTTGTTGACTACCGCACCTATCCTTACCTTGCCAGTAGAGGGTAAGAACTTCATTGTTTATTGTGATGCATCTTATTCCGGTTTGGGTGCAGTGCTAATGCAAGAGAAGAGTGTAATTGCTTATGCTTCAAGACAATTAAAGGTGCATGAACGTAACTATCCGACCCATGATATGGAATTGGCTGCGTAGTAGTGTTTGCATTAAAGCAATGGAGACACTATCTATATGGGGTTAAGTGTGAGGTCTATACGGATCATCGTAGCCTACAGTATGTCTTTACTCAGAAAGATTTGAACTTGAGACAGAGGAGATGGATGAACTACTGAAGGACTACGACATCACTATTTGTATCATCCGGGAAAAGCGAATGTTGTGGCGGATGCTTTAAGTAGAAAGGCGGGAAGCATGAGAAGTCTAGCTCACTTGCAAGCTTCTAGACGCCCATTGGCTAGAGAAGTTCAGATTCTGGCTAATGACCTTATGAGATTAGAAGTAAATGAGAAGGGAGGATTTTTAGCTTGTGTGGAGGCAAGATCTTCCTTCCTTGACAAGATCAAGGAAAGCAGAGTTTAATGATGAGAAATTGATCAGATCCGAGATAAAGTGTTGCAAGGAGAGGATAAAGAAGCAATAATCAATGAGGAAGGTGTTTTGAGGATTAAGGGAAGGGTATGTGTACCCCGCATCGATGATTTGATCAACACTATTCTGACAGAGGCTCATAGTTCAAGGTATTCGATACATCCGGGTGCAACCAAGATGTACCGTGACCTAAAACAACACTTTTGGTAGAGTAGAATGAAGCGCGGCATTGTTAATTTTATTGCCAAATGTCCAAACTGTCAGCAAGTAAAGTATGAACACCAGAGGCACGGAGGAACGCTTTAGAGAATGCCCATTCCTGAATGGAAATGGGAGAGAATTGCAATGGACTTCGTGGTTGGTCTTCCCAAGACAATGGGTAAGTATGACTCCATTTGGGTGATTGTTGATAGGTTAACTAAGTCTTCTCACTTTATTCCGGTCAAGGTGACTTACAATGCCGAGAAGTTAGCCAAAATCTATATCTTAGAAATTGTTCGGTTGCATGGGGTTCCACTCTCCATTATATCAGATAAAGTACGCAGTTTACTTCTATGTTTTGGAAAGCACTGCATGCGGAATTGGGTACTAGGTTGGATCTTAGTACTGCGTTCCATCCTCAGACCGATGGTCAGTCTGAGCGAACGATTCAAGTGTTGGAGGACATGCTTCGTGCATGTGTGATAGAATTTGGTGGTCATTGGGATAACTTCTTACCCTTAGTGGAGCTTCATACAATAACAGTTATCACTCAAGTATTGACATGGCCCCATTTGAAGCATGTATGGTAGGAGAGGAGATAGGTCTCCCATTGGGTGGTTTGATGCATTTGAGGTTAGACCTTGGGGTACTGACCTTTTGAGAGATTCATTAGAGAAAGTAAAATCTATTCAAGAAAAGCTTTTAGCGGCGCAAAGTAGGCAAAAGGAATATGCTGATCGAAGGGTAGAGACTTAGAGTTCATGGAGGGTGAACAAGTCTTGCTGAAAGTTTCGCCTATGAAAGGGGTGATGCGGTTCGGTAAAAGAGGTAAGCTAAGCCCAAGGTACATTGGACCATTTGAAGTACTTAAGCGAGTAGGGAGGTGGCTTACGAATTAGCCTTGCCTCCAGGGCTGTCCGGAGTGCATCCGGTATTTCATGTGTCTATGTTGAAAAGATACCATGGGGATGGAAACTACATTATCCGTTGGGATTCAGTTTTGCTTGATGAGAATTGTCTTATGAGGAGGAGCCTGTTGCTATTTTAGATAGAGAAGTTCGCAAGTTGAGGTCAAGGGAGATTGCATCCATCAAGGTGCAATGGAAGAATCGGCCGGTTGAAGAAGCCACTTGGGAGAAGAAGGCAGATATGCAAGAAAGATACCCACACCTGTTTAAAGATTCAGGTACCCCTTCTCGCCCTTGTTTTTCTTCTTGTGATCGTTCGAGGACGAACGATAGGTAAATTGGTATCTATTGTAACGACCTGTTTAGTCGTTTTGAGCAGCAGATTTTATTTCTGGAAAACTGGCTGAGACGACGGCCCCACGACGGAACACTTAGAAATTCCGAAAATGGGTACTGAAATCGACTCTCTGAACTTCGTAACAGAATGGCAGGACGGACCGTCGTGGGCACGACGGACCGTCACAAATTCTTTAAGGAAATTGTGTCTCTGAACTCTGTGACGGAGCAGCAGGACGGACCGTCGCAGGCACGACGGGCCGTCACAGACTGCGTAATCCCAGTCTGGGTCGGATTTCTTTAAATGTTTTAAGGGACGTTTTGGACTATTCCTGCTTTAATTATACAGTTAGTGGGTTAATGTTAAAGTCTAATTACTTGGGGTTTAAAAGAGGTAACCTTAAGTTAATTAGTGGGTTATTATTGCCATCTTTTATTCTTAATTATATGCTAATTAGGGTGGGTAAAAGAAAGAGGGTTTGAATAATAAAAATAGAAAGAACAAAGAGAAGAGAGAGGATCAATCGAACGAGAAGAGAGAAAATGAAGCTCTGGGTAATTGCTTGCTTGATCACTAATCTTCGGTGGAGGTAGGTTATGGTTTTCACACTATTCGTAGTAAACTCTTAATAGTGAATGATATGTGTTAGTAGTATTGTAAACCCTTCTATATGCTTAATTGTATGTTTGCATGAATATGATTATGTAATTGTGAATAAATAAGCATGATGAAGCTATTGAATCCCAAATCTTGAAAAGAAACCCTAATCTACTTTGTTAATGATGATGCCTTGGTATAAAATAAGGCTTGATGAACGAAAGTGGTGAGATTAGGGGATCGGGTGCCACGTTCCGGTACCAGGATAGAAATAGAGGGTCGGGTGCCACGTTCCGGTACCAGGATAGAATGAGGATCGGAGTGTCACGTTCCGACACCAGGATAGTATATGGATCGGGTGCCACGTTCCGGTACCAGGATAGAATGAGGATCGGAGTGTCACGTTCCGACACCAGGATAGTATATGGATTGGGTGCCACGTTCCGGTACCAGGATAGAATGAGGATCAGAGTGTCACGTTCCGACACCAGGATAGTATATGGATCGGGTGCCACGTTCCGGTACCAGGATAGAATGAGGATCGGAGTGTCACGTTCCAACACCAGGATAGTATATGGATCGGGTGCCACGTTCCGGTACCAGGATAGTATATGAGGATCGGAGTTCCACGTTCCGGCACCAGGATAGTATATGGAGCGGAGTGTCACGTACCGACACGAGGGGAATAAAGATAATGAATCTTGAAATATGTTAATAAATTCAATCTAATGAACCTAATTCCCAAATGAGTATGATGGGGAGGCGTGAGTCCTCATTGATGTGCTTGGTGTTATGACCAAGAGTTATGATAATGGTAAATGTCGCATGTTGAGTATTGTAGTTGGTTTTATGATATTATTTGATATATATTGTCTTCTATTTTGAGTTGGCCGATGATATCTACTCAGTACTTGTGTTTGTACTGACCCCCTACTTTTATGTTTCTTCTTTGTTATATGTGGAGTGCAGCAAACGTGCCGTCGTCTTCAACTCAACCGCAATTCTAGCCATCTTCGTCACACCGGATCTTCAGGGTGAGCTAATGCTTCTAGCTTGGACTGGATCTTTTTCCTCATGTCTTGATGCCTTGAAGTTCCGGCACGGACTAGCTTTTACTTGTGTTAGCTTTTTAGAATACTCTTAGTTAGTAATTTGACCATAGATGTTCTTGTGGTGATGACTTCCAGATTTTGGGGAATAATAGATGTTGAATTTTAGAAGTTATTGAATTGGTTTTATTTATGAGTTAAGTTCCGCATTACTTTCTGTTGATATACATTGAAATGTTAAGGTTTAGATTGGTTGGTTCGCTCACATAGGAGGGTAAGTGTTGGTGCCAGTCGCGGCTCGGTTTTTGGGTCGTGACACACTTGGTATCAGAGCATTAGGTTCGTTGGTCTCATCACACAAGAACGAGTCTAGTAGAGTCTTAAGGAACGGTAGGGGGACACCTTTACTTTTTTTTTAGAGGCTATAAGACTTTAGGAAAATTCCATTCTTTCTTTCTTTCTTTCGTGCTACTACTTGAATCCAATTGGTATCTAGGTGATACAAATTGGTATCTGACCATCTTCACTCTATTTTGCAGATGGTTAGAACTAGAGCAACGACTGCACAAACACCAACACCAGCGAGACAAGAAATGTCTGAGCCAGCCACTGGGGCTGTAGCTCGAAGAGGAGTAGCGGCAAGAGGCCGTGGTAGAGGTCGTGGAGGACGTCCTCTAGAGGAGGAAGAGGACAAGTACCTAGCCCATCTGATGCTAGGGCGGTGACTCCTCCACCGACTGAGGAAGAGTACTAAGTGAGGGGGAGGAAGGGGAGAATGAACAAGTGCAAAATGAGGAATTTCCACCCCAACCTACCCCAGAGATGATCAATCAGGTTCTTGCTTATCTTAGCGGGTTATCTGATCAGGGTCAGGCACCTCCAGTGTTTTTGCACCAACACCTCCGGTTTCAGAGGTACAACATGCAGCCACTATGGCTCCCCGTATGGATGCCTCATTGGAAATAGGCACGTTTCCTCGTGTGACTACAGGGCCTATAATGACAATGATCAGCATGAACTTTTCAGTAAGTTCTTTGAAATTGAAACCTCCAGTCTTCAAGGGTGCTGAATCGGAGGATGCCTACGATTTTCTGGTTGACTGTCATGAGCTACTACACAAGATGGGTATAGTAGAACGGTTCGGTGTTGAGTTTGTGACTTATCAGTTTCAAGGAAACGCCACAATGTGGTGGTGGTCACATAAGTGTCAACCAACAGAGGAACCACCTATGACTTGGGCCTTATTCTCTAGCTTGTTTGTGGAGAAGTATATCCCCCGAACTTTGAGGGATAGGAAAAGAGATGAGTTCTTGAGCCTAGAGCAAGGTAGGATGTCGGTTACTGCTTATGAGGCTAGGTTTCACGCACTATCCAGATATGCCACCCAACTTTGTTTCAGTCCACAAGAGCGGATTCGCCGTTTTGTGAAGGGGTTGAGGTCAGAGTTGCAGATTTCAGCCTTACAGGTAGCGACTACAGCGAAATCCTTTTAGGAAGTGGTAGACTTCGTAATAGAGGTGGAAGGAGTAAAGCCAGATGACTTCACCATGGCGTCGACATCAAAAAGGTTTCGAAAGGGAGGTGAGTTTAATGGTTCTTATTCTAGAGGACAGGGTTCCGGAGGTTACTCAGTCCGACCAATTCAGTCTTCACTACAAACTGTAGTTGGGGGTCCACCTCAGACCGGTCAACACTTCTCTGAGAGGCCGATGCTTGAATCCAGAGAATGTTATGGATGTGGGGAGACTGGACACATTAAGATGTATTGTCCAAAACAGAGTTACAGACCTCCAATGGTTAGAGGTAGAGGTGGTTACGGAAGAGGCCGTCATTCTGGAGGACGCAGTAGTCGAGGTAATGGTGGTCACCAAAACGGCCGGGGTGATGGGCAAACTGGAGCCACTACATCACAACATGGTAGGGGCAACGGGCAGACAGGTGATAGGGACCATTGTTATGCTTTCCCTGGGAGATCTGAGGCAGAGACATCTGATGTTGTTATCACAGGTAATCTTTTGATTTGTGATTGCATGGCTTCTGTATTGTTTGATCCTGGATCCACATTTTCTTATGTATCTTCCTCATTTGCTAATGGTCTAAATTTACATTGTGAATTACATGACATGCCTATTCGTGTTTCTACTCCGGTGGGTGAGTCTGTGATAGTTGAAAAAGTATATAGGTCTTGTTTGGTGACTTTTGTGGGGAGCAACACTTACGTAGATTTGGTTATGGGTCGTGACAAACTACCAGCTTCCGATGTTTCTATGACAAAGTATTGTATTTTGTTTCAATGACTAATTTTGTGAAGATGATGAATTTTGTGAATATACAATATATGTGGCTTCGTAATGACTCATTAGGTCGTTTTGATTATAAGAGCATCTTATTCCATAAAAGGCTTTTTCGATAGATTTTAAATGGATATTTTAAACTATTCATTTGAAAACGATTATCTAGTCAGCGATAAATTTTAAATAATTAATTTAGTTAGTGATTAACGAGCTAAGATGATAACTTAGATACTGTTTGACACTACTGTTGGGAGCGCTGAAACATTTATTTGATAAAAACACAATTTTGTTTTTTGAAAAAATAGGTATTTGACAAACATGAAAAACTACTTTCAAATAGAAGCAGAATCAATTTTTCTGATGTTAGGAAGAAATTATGTATATTTGATAGATTGACAATGTTATGAGGCATTGAAGAAAGGAAAAAAAAACTGGTGAATTAGCTTGCTTAATTTCAGTTTTTTTTTATTGAGGTAGGTTATGATTTATTATATATGATAGAGAGACTCTTAATAATGACCGATAGTCATTGAGTTATGTCGTAAAATTTATAATATGTATTTAAATGTCGTGGTTTGAATAATATCTGTCACTGTAATTGATTTGCAATCCCAAGACCATGAAATTTATAATTTTCAACTTACTCTATCAAAGTGATGCCTTCAATAAAAAGACTTGATGAAATATTGTTAATGAAGTGGAAGCAATGATAAATAATAATGAATTAACTATATTATTGAATTAGGCGTGACGAACCGACACAAAATATTTTGATCGAGTGCCACAAACCAGCATGATATTATTGGATCAGGTGTCATATTTTGACACAATATCATTAAAAGGAAACATATTAAAATAACTTAGTATACTCAATCTCAAAGAACTCATTTCTCAAAAGAGTGTGATGTCTAGGATTGAGTCCTCTTGTGTGTTAGTGATAATGTTGACTAATTATGTACTTACTTCATTGTTGTTGCTTGTTGCTTGTCTCTTTCCACCTACTAAGTGATATAGTGGACTTTATGTTATTACTTTATGGATAAAAGATATAAAGTGATACCTGAAGCTGTTTTGAATTTTTTAAAAATACACCGTAAATATGCGAACGTCCTATTACCCCCTTAAACAAATCGAACTGATATTATTACCATCATTTATGTCCACATGACATAGAGATTGTTAAAGAGTGTGAACAAACTAAACTAATAAATATAATTGTATTTTTACAAATATTTTGCTATAAAATATAATTTCTTGTTTTCTGATTATTTCAATTTTTTTCCTTATTATTTTTTTTCTTCCTTCTTTTTCAAAAATTATTGTCATCTCCATTGAAACTTTTCACTTTCAATGTCACAACTTTTACCACAACTCCACTTCCCCCATTCTTACTACTATTGTTTTAACTCCAATTTTAAAATTATATCTAAATGTTTCTTTACATCTTGAACAATTTGATAAACCCATTAGATTTCAATATGATTAGTAGGGTATCATTTAGTTTTTTTTTATCCGAATTCCTACTAAACTTTTTCAACTTTATGGGAATTCATCGATTCTTTCAATATTATCATTTCCAGTTCTGAATTTATATGAAAAGCAGATAATTTAATTGATGATGACTTCAAATTTTTAATTTTTTGTTAGAAAATAATTAGTATTGTTATCAATTATTCAACAAAGTATAGAAAATAGTAAATAAAATGAAGGAGGGGCTAAACTTGACGTGGTGGTGTGGATGGGGTGAAAGGTGGAGAAGAAGAAAGAAAAAAGAAGAAAAATAGAGGGAGATAGGGATAACTTGAAAGTGAAGGTTGAAATGAAGTAGAATTTAAAATGAAATTAGAATTTAAATAAGTCACAAAGTAAGAAAGAGAGGGAGAAAGAGAAATAAAGAAAAACCTAAATAAAATAATTATATTTCAGATTATATTAGCACATTTCACATAATGATTGCTATGTGATAACACTTTCTGTAAAATCTGGAACTGATCGAAAAATGATGTAATAATATAAGTTTATAATCGTTTAGGGGGTAATAGGACGCCCACATAGTTAAGGTGTCTTTTTGAAAATCTAGAACAACTTTACATGATACTTTATGTCTTTTCTCTTACTTTATGTATATTAGTTTGTATTTTGAGTCGAACGAAAAACTTACTTAGTACACTACACCATTTTAGGTCTACAACCACACTAATTCTGGACTACATTTTTAAAGTGTTGCCTAAAGTATTTTTGGGGACGCTTTTGAAATGTAGCCATTTTTTTTAAATTTTAGTAACAATAATATTGGCAACACTTGAAAAATGTACTCTATAATGATATAAGCTACACATAAAAAGTGTTGTTACAATATGATATAGTTGACAACAATTTCTTTTACATATATGGCCACATTTTTAACATGTCCTATTTTTTTTTTAAAAAAAACACCACATCATAAGTGTGACCTTAAAATTTTCACCAAAATCTTATATTTAATCCAACAATTTTAACTCTCCCTCCCATTTTTATTGGCTAAAAAACTAAACATTAATAATAAAATCATTTAGACAAAAACTCACTTCCCTGAAGAACTCACACTTTCCCTGAAGAACTTAACTTGAAGAGCGTAACTCACCTTTCTCTAGAACTCATCGAGCTGAAGATCGAGGTGACGAGATCATCAATGTTTCTCTTCTCTGGTAAATAAGATTTCGTCAAGCGTAAGTACAATTCTCTTCTACCACAACGATTTCATCAAGCTAAGTTATTGAATGATTTTTTTTTGTTTAGAAGGAATTGATTGGGGTTGTTGGCAAGATGAACTGAATCTAAGTCTCTCCGTCACACTTTTCTCTTGGATTTCTCGTTGAAGAACTTGATTTCAGAAAGATTTATGGCTGAAGAGCTGAAGATAATCTCCCTGAAGAATATGATTTCCATAATAGTTCTTGCTTAAGAACACAATTCTGTTGGAATAGGGTTTACCGGGTAAGAATTTTATCTTTGAAAGTCTAAATTTTAGCTTTACGTTTTGATGTTATTGTGTTTTTATACAAATTTTTGGAGTCTAGCTCGTAATTTAGCTTTATTAATTGATTTATGGGTGCCCTGAGCCTTAATAAGGAAATAAGTACAAATGAGTTGATTCTTCACATGAAAATTTCTTTTTTCTTAGGCTTATAAATTTATTAAGGCTTAAATCGTCAATGATAATTTACGACGTTTGAGTTTATGAAATCGATTTTGAACTCTTACAATGGATATGCTTTGAGCTTAAACATGTACCTACCAATACATTAAATGATAAGTTAAGAAATTCAATTCATGACTTAGACGAGGGAACCACAAGATGCATTGTACATAATCATGCAACTTCATCCATCCACCAGTTTAGTGAATAAATAAAAAAAAAGAGTGTCTAACAGTTAGACACTGGGTGGGGAATGGGGATGTGTTGGTGTTTTCGTTCCTGTCCCACGAGTTGAAGTTTGTGTGTCAACATTAAATTAGTTTCCATTTTTGGATTTTGTGTCATACTGGTTTTTGTAGGCTCAAACTAATAGTGATAGAGTTAAACTTCTGTGCACACACATGTAAATTGCTAATGAGCTCGACCAAACATGTAAATTGCACTCTAGCTACTGCCCTGCTTGCTGCCTCCCGCCTCTCACCAACATAGGTACTAGATATCAATTTTACTTGGATTCTTTAAAAATGTTGTGAATGATTGTTGGATCTTTCAATTGCAATTTTGTAAGGATCTGATATGTGTCTGACAATATTTTTAGAGCCTGAGCAACATAAACAGATAATATTATCTATCTAGTCTTGAACAAATGGAAAAAAATCAACTAGTATTGTTGTTTTGCTAGAATCTATATACAAGAACTTACGATTCTCAACTCGCTTCGTTGACCCTTAGGTTACACTCGATAATTGTAACTTTTATCTGTATGTTTTGTTGCTTCTGGGGAAAAGTACAGTCTTCATTTTATCTTTTCTGTTGGTGATGCTCATTCTGCTTGCTTAATATCATTGAAGTGTCTCTTTAATGGTAGTTTTTCTTGTATATACATTTGGTATTGTAATATTTTCTTGCTTGGTGAACTTGTATATATATATATATATATACACATATAGTATAACGGTAAGATATAGTATCCATTCCCTTAATTTGACGCATCGCGAACATATATTGTGTATTTAGAAAGTTATATCTTGCAGGTTGCCAGCAGAGATTTCAGTTCTTGATGTTATAGTATAACAGTAAGATATACTGTGTATGTCAAGTTTGATTAGTGACCTCACAAATATAGTATATCAGCTGCTATTAGTAGTAAAACTACATTGATAGCCTAACATGGTTTAATTATTAGTGTATATATCTTAAATCCTTAGTAAAAATGGTTTCTACGTCTTTAATTGCTTTATTGCTTTTCCTCCTTTCAACTTGAGGATTATGCTTTCTCCCTTTTCTGCAAACTGTTGATAACGATAATAGAATAGAAGTAGAAGACTTGTTTTCGTAAGATGGACAACCTGTTAAGTTTTGGATATTGTTGAAAGTGGCTTGCTTCATCTAAGTTTTAGATGACTTAGGAGAAGCCGGTCAAAACTAGATGGAGAGAGATTTGGATAATGCCAAAGCCTATCCTATTTGATGAAGTAGATCCCAAAGATAAGCAAATAGAAGTAACTTTAAAATTTCATTAAATGTCAAGTTCTTGCATACATATTAAAAGTAAAAGTCTGTCCTTGAAAGTGTCCATCTCTGTTGCCTTTTTTAGCAGGAATGACATTTTTTTGTCTCTGGCTTTGTCATGTTTGAGTTCTGTAAATGTGTTTGCACTGAATATCATTGTTGTGTAGTATTGATGAATAATGTCCACTCTGTGACTCCACTTGGAGAGGTAGTCAGCTGTTTAGTTTGCGCTTCTTTCTTCCTACTTAGTTTTTGATGGTCATGTATTTTGTGAAAAGTTTGGTTCTTGGTATCCTCCTGCTCTATTTTTAGTGCTATGTTTTCATAAATGATGTGTTTTTGCTTTCCTTTAGGGTTTTGTTATTCTTGTATTTTTGATACCTTTTGAATTGTTGTTGGAAGGAGTCATTGTCCTCTTTAGTTTGAGTACATTGAGCAAGACAACGGCCACACTAAATCTGAGCAACGCTTGAAAAGTGTTGCCTAAAATATTTTTGGGAACACTTTTAAAATGTACCATAAACTTTTCACTTTCTCCTCTTTCCTATCTTCAGATTGGCTTTACTCTTCTTTCTTATTCTAAAAAACATACACCTTTCTCATTTCCCAGAACTGAAAATCAATGAGAGGAAGCTGAAAATCGAAGAGAGGAAGCTGAAGATCGAAGAGAGGAAGCTGCATAACTGACTAGTTGAGCTGAAAAATGGAAGAGTTGAGTTGAAGATTCTCCTCTCCAGATTTCAATTTTCTAGATGAGATGAAGAGTGATGCTAAAGAACTGGGGATCAAAGAACTAAAAATCGAAGAGCTGAAGGACGGAAGCTGAAGAACTGATTTTTCAAGTAAGTACCAATTTAGACTTACTTAAGAAACTGAAAAAGCGGTGTCATGCAGTTTTATTGAAGTGTGTGTTAAGGTGGTCGGGAAGAATGTTGGAGGAATAATACCTATATGAGATGAAAGGATTAAAGATTGTGGAGGTAAGATAAATTAGTTTATGTTAGCAGTTATGTTTAGACACATTTGAAATGGAATGGATGCTCTGGGGAATTCAGGGAGGAGGTTATGGTCTGTGGGAGGGGTCTAGGAGAATTTTTGGGAAGAACTCTAGCTCTTTATCTGTATCCTTTATTCATAGGAATCTTATAGTCCAACGATATAGTTAAAAACCCACAGGCCGCAAAATATTGGACCAACAAAAGAATGCTTGTTTTTTCATGTTTATGGAATTAGTCTGGAGCCAATCTTCCGGACCAACGAAAATGTTCAAATTGTAGGATGATGTGACCACTCTCTACCCTTATCTACTTAAATACTGGACTTAGTTCACTTGGGCTAGGGCTTGACTTATTACACAAGACACAAGTCCCTCAACCTTAGAGCTAATCCCTCTGAAATTTTATATAATCATCACTACAACGTGAAATCTATAATTTAGGTAACTAGCGACAATACCACTTGTTATCTATGTTTCAGGTAATTAACTACAAATACTAACAATTATTTAATGAGATGAATGAAGATTCCTTACTAGAATACATAAAATCTTTGTAAAATGAAATAGGACATACTTTTGTTTTTTTGGAATTTGTAAATATGGCTACCATCAGTGTCCTTCCTTTTTAAATGAAATAGGACATACTTTTGCTTTTTTGAAATCTATAAATATGGCTACCATCAGTGTCCTTTTGCTAATTTTCAATACAATGCGACCCTCTATTTTACAAAAAACCTTAAGTGATTTAGTTATCATAATTGTACTTCACATTTTTTGTTTCATTGTCTGGTGGTTGTATGGTCCCACACTGTCCCTATGGTGAATCAACTTCGTTATTATTTGACCTAAGATGTATTACTGACGGACATGGGAAGAAGTAATAGGAGTTGTAATTAGAGGTCTGAATGTGGTTGTGACCTTAAGTGTTAGAGTCAAAAATTGATTTTTTTCTCGACTTTGCAGATTTGTTGATTTCGTTGTTGATTTTTTTTCTCAACTTCGTAGATTCTTTTCTCTAGAAATCAATTTTATCGATGAGATGAAGAGTTGATGTTGAAGAACTGGGTATCAAAGAACTAAAGATCAAAGAGATAAAGGACGGAAGTTGAAGAACTGATTTCTTCAAGTAAGTAACAGTTTCGTACATCCGATATTTCTTTTTACTCTCTACTAATCATCTAGTACTAAAAATAGTAAATTGATTGAATTTTTGTTGTGTTTAGAAGTAATTAGTTACGTTGGGTTTCTTATAGCTGAAATTCAATAGTAGGGGAAGAAAGTGCCAAAAATCTGTAAGTCAAAGTTAGCCTGGGAATATTGAGCAGACGAGTTTATTTTTCTTTAGAGATATTTTTTGGCGTGGACTATATTGTACTCTAGTCTTAGCATTGGGCCGAGGCTGAGTACATTTGGGCCATAGAACATGTAGAACTGTTGTTTGAATAGTTGAAGTATTGTGCGAGGCAGAAAAAGTGTGTTATGTTAAGTATGTGAATAGTTGAAAGCATGCAAGATTAATATAGAAAGTTTAAAATGGGTGAGATTTGCAAGAATGCAATATAGGTAGGTGAGTTTGAACTTCACATTCTGCTTGCTTATGGGCAAAATTTCAAGTTCAATAAGTTGATTTAGATCTTGAAGGTTTGACTATGGAGCAAGCGGGTTGTGAGTATTTTAAATATGGCGTTATTTGTGAGTAATTTTCTTTTGCTTGAATACATTATATCAATGCAAAGTTGTTGACAATATATCGAAGAATGAAAGAAGTTCTACATAGATATTACAAACATTACAGTCTCTAAAATCTTAATTCTTGAAAATGTATGCCTAACATACTAACAAGTATAGACAACTTATCATGTAAGCTCCGCTCCTCAAAACATTTCACTTCCTACAAACTGATTCTTCATAATGTATATAGCAGACAAGCACACATGCCAACGTAGTCTACTGAGATGTTATAACCGGAGTCTTAGAATTAGTGTTACCATTTACCAACTTGACTAAAAACATAGTTATGAGACTTTTATGTCTGTAGTAGAGTGTCTTGGTTTTGTTGGATTTGAGTTTTTTTTTCCATTCTTTGTTTGGTGTGACTACTGTCCCGATTTACATGTCTGCATAAGAGTATCTTTTGATATTTCTGTTGCTGCCCCTGTTCATTAGCCTGAGGTGGACTTGGATTTGGATATATCTACAATAATCTGCAAATTTGCAATCTACTATATATCTATAAATCTGCAAATGTGCAATATGCAAATCGGCAGATCTATGTTGCAGCTTAAAAATGTGTTGTGGTATCTTGTTGTGCTATATATAGTGGAAAAATTGTAACCTACAATATATCTGTAAATCTACAAATGTGTAATATGCAAATCTACAAATCTACATATCTGCAGTTTCAAGCTTGGCTTTGTACTTTTGGTCTTCTAAATAAAGTGTTTGAACTTTTTAAAATGTTGTTTACAACTTGAACTTGTTTCTCGATAGAATTTCGTAATCCTGATTAGTTCATTTAATTGTGTCTATCCTATTGGTTTACTTTCCTTCTTATTGTGTCTATTCTATTAGTTTTATTAATTTTTCCTTAGAATTATAATCAACATTGAGAAACATTTTTGGAGGATTCATGGTTTAATTTGGCATAGCACAATAGTCATGACCAGGTAAGAAAATTGTATCATCTCATCAAACCTGAATCTGATAACTTACTCATGACTTTTAAAACGTATTTGTGAAGTAGTTAATGATTTATTGATTGTTACTGAAATATCAAATATTGATATCTTCTAGGAATTCAAATATCCCATCGAAGGATTGGATGGATTAGCAAGGTATAGCAAACCATATATTGATAGTGTTGAATTATTCCTTGATTTTGCTTATTCTTATGGAGATCCTCATGGAGAGGAAATTTAGTGTCAATGTGCGAAATGTTGTAATGTTCGTTAGAATCGAAGGAATGTAGTGTATGATCATCTAATATGCTATGGATTTGTTAAAGGTTATACAAGATGGATCAATCACAGGGAATGATATATAAAGTTGAATATTGAAGATGATATGGAATGTTCAGGTGATGATATTGATGGATTGTTGAATGATCAATTTAGAGATGTTGCACAGACCGAGGGAGCTTATGATGGTCTAAATGAAGATGCCAAGAAATACTATAACTTAGTTGAAGAGGCAAGCCAAGAATTATATCATGGTTGTACAGGATTCTCTAAATTATCATTCACACTTCGTTTATATTTGTTGAAGTGTCTACGCGGATGGAGCAATGAATCATTCACTTCTCTTCTAGAGTTACTAAAAGAGGGGATACCCAAGTTGAACATTCCTTCATCTTACAATAAAACCAAGTCTACGGTTAAGAATCTCGACGTTGATTATGAGAAAATTGATGCATGTCCAAATGATTGCATGTTGTTTAGGAATGATCATAAAGATGATGAATTTTGTCATACATGCGGAGCTTCACGATATATTAAAAATCCTGAAGTTGATGGTGAGGGCGAGTCTTCTAAAAAATCACAAAGATTTTCAGCAAAGACTTTGAGACACTTCCCATTAATTCATAGACTCAAAAGGTTATTTATGTGCTCAAAGAAGGCAGATTCTTTAAGGTGACATGATGAGGAGCGTTCTAAATATGGAAAGTTAAGGCATTCGCTGATGGTCTAGCATGGAAAGATTTTGATAGGTTGCATCGAGATTTCGCACTAGATTATTGCAATGTGAGACTTGGATTAGCAAGTGATGGTTTCAATCCATTTCGAAACATGAGTATATCTCATAGAACATGGCCAATTATGTTGATGGCGTATAATCTACTTAGTCCACGATCACCTGAAAATGCCATTGATATTTACTTACAACCATTGATAAATGAGTTAAGTTTTTTGTCAGATTCTGGGTTGAATCATATGATGCTTCAAGAATCAAACTTTTTAAATGCGAGCATCTCTTATGGTAACAATCAATGACTTTCCTACATATGCTATGTTGTCTGGATGGAGTACAAAAGGAAAGTTGGCTTGCCCTTGTTGTAACTACAACACTAATTCTTGCTATCTTAAGCATAGTCGAAAATGTGTTTTATGGATCATCATGTTTTTCCACCCATGGATCATCCATGGAGATCTAACAAAAGATCTTTCAATGGGAAAACTGAATTCAAGCCTTCTCCACTTAATTAAAGGGAACTGATGTGCTTAATTGCTTGCAAGATTTTGAAAATGTGTTTGGAAAGAAGAGAAAGAGATCAAATGATGGCCCATGGAAGAAAAATTCAATGTTTTTGAATTACCTTATTGGCAGCACAACTTTTTACGCCACAACCTTGACGTAATGCACGTGAGAAGAACATAGTTGATAGCATTCTAGGCACTCTTTTGGATATTCCTAGAAAAACAAAGGATCATGCAAAAGCCAGTATGATTTGAAAGAGATGGGAATTAGAAAGAATCGTCATCCAAAATATACTGGAGATAATAACATAATTTTTTTTGCAATAGCTTGATCTCAATAACAAATGGAGAGAAATCATTTTTTTTGGAGTTTTAAAGACAACCAAGCTACCTGATGGCAGTGCCTCCAATATATCTAGGTGTGTGCAATTGGATGAAAGGAAATTGTTTGGTTAAAGACCCATAATGTTGATTTCATGTTACATAACTCGCTTATAATATCCATTAAAAGCATCCTTCCAGATCATGTGTCTATTGCTTTGATTCGTCTATGTTCCTTCTTCCAGCGTTTGTGTCAAAAAGTAATCATATTGGAGGAATTAAATTGCTTAGAAGTAGAGATCATAGAAACAATAAATCAGTTAAAGCGAATTTTTCCTCCGTTATTTTTTGACATAATGATTCATTTGCCTATTCATTTGGTGAATGAAGTGAGATTAGGTGGTCCAGTTCAAAACCTATGGATGTGTTCCACTGAAAGAGAAATGGGTACATTCAAATCATATATCCGCAACAGATGTTATCCAGAAGGTTGCATAGTAGAGACACGTGTGGGAATAGACTGTATGCATTTATTTTCTAGATATCTAAATGGGGTTGTACAAACAAGATTTAATATAAAAGCCTGAAATAATGATGAATGTGACCCAAGTGATGCGGAAACAATGAGTTTGTTTCCTAAAAAAGGATGTCCTATAGGAGCAAAGAGAACTGATCCATTTATAATAGATAACAAGTCACTAAGTAAGACACACGCATACTTATTGAGAAATTGTGATGAGATTCAAGATATATTAGGTACTTTATTTTAATATATTATTTTCTTTCTTATAATTACATTTTAACATATTTATTTACCGTTTTAATAAAAAAATTCATGCTGTGTAGAGAGAATAAGCTAGAGGTTACTAATTATCCGCGAAGATCTAAATGGAGCAAGGCCAAGGATCATTGTCAAAATTTATCTCAATGGTTTGAAACTCGTACTTTGCGAGAGGATGTGCCTGATTTGATAAAACAATTGTCTAGAGGACCAAATCATGTTGCTAAAAGATACTCTGGGTATCTCATTAATGGATATAGATTCTACATTAGGCAGCGTGATGCAATTCATAAAACAAAAATTAGTGGTGTTACAGTTGTTGCCTCAACTATGAGCTTTGCAAGCTCAAAGGATAAGACACGATTGCTGCGGATTTGACTTACTATGGTAGAATAGTAGATGTAGTTGAGTTAGACTATCATAGTCATTTTAAGGTTATTCTATTTAAGTGCGATTGGTATGAGGTTGAAAAAGATATGTATGACCTTACATATGTCTATTTTAATAAAATATGCTCTCAGGAAGAGCCTTTTGTGCTTTCATCTCAAGTACATCAATGCTTCTATGTGCAAGATCTATATGATCAAGATGGACATTATGTTATGAAGACTGTTCCAAGAGACTTGTTTAACATGAATGATGAATTTGAAGCTGATCTCCCACAAAATAATGAAACTGAGTTGTCTGAACACTTGATGGGACCATCCATACAAGAAGATGATGGTAAAGTTCGTTTAGTAAGGACTGATGTACCGGAAACTGTTATTGATGTTCCTTCAGAGGGGTTTGATAATTAACAACTTGAGGTTGAGTATGAAAAAGAGTATGAAGATGAGTTTGAAGAAGATTTTGAAGATGAGTTTGAAGAAGAGCGTGATGACGGGTCTGAAAATGAGAATGAAGATGATTCTCTAGATGAGTCGTAAGATGATTCTGTTGTAACAACCCTAAAAATGAATATGTTAAGTAATGTCTAACGTATCTAGAATGCGTAGATTAAATCGGGTTCACACGGATTGATACGCGTACAACTAGAACTCTGAACCTCTGCAACAGCCAAGCCAACTAACTTAGTGAGTTAGTTGAGCTAGGAAAGGTTGGGTCCATCCATGTAGGGCACCCGAATATGAAGATTTACCCGGATAAGTCTTAACCGGAGTTAAAAAGGGGTAATCTTAAGTTTGGAGGGTCTAGGGGTAATATGGTGTTTTCCAAGCTAAAGGTAGTAATGTAATTATCCTAAATATTTAATTAATAAGTTAATTAATATGGTGGAGGGGCAATTCGGGTAGAGGTTGCCGAATTTGACCCTTTAAGCAAAATCTTGCTCAACCCGAGTTCGAGCCTTGGTGGAAACAATGATTTAATTGATTTAATGTATTTAGTGAATTAGTTAAGTTAATTAATATTTAATTTTCTTATTTAATAAAATAAAAATCAGTTTTTATAGAAAATAATAATAATAATAATAATAATAATAATAATAATAATAATAATAATTAATAATGAGGAGTCCTAGTTTGACTAAGTCTCATCCTTACTCAACGAATCCTAATCCTCTCATTCTCACGTCTCTCATTCTCATTTTCACGTTTTTTTAACAGTAAAAGAATTGATAATAATAGTTCTTCATTCTTGAAGAACTTACACACAAAATCTCAAACGAAAAGCTAACTAAAAAAGAAAATCAACAACATTCTTCTCGACGGATTGTGTTTGGGATTCTGGTAGTGAGGATATGGTTTCGTGGGAAATTGGCAGCGTTTACACAAGTGTGGAATGACATTAAGGTGTGAGTTTTCTTCTCTCTTGGTCCCTTTCCCAAGAGACCCCTAAGTTTAGTTTGAATTCCAATCGAGGAACTAAGGTTGTCCCCGTTGCATGCCCCTGTCATTAGATCCTTTGAAATATTCAAACTATGTGTTGGTATGTCTTCGGGTAGATGATTTTAGGGATGGTTGTGATTACATGTTTGAATGTGTATTCGGAAATTATGTAAGGAATGAAATATGTGTTCCGAGAAAGTGTATTAAGTTAACTATTTGTGCATGTGTGTGCCGTGATTAACCATATTTTGCTGCCTGAAATTTACATGTTAAAATGTTGTATTTCACGTGTACGAATATGTTAAAAGTGTGATGTTCATATAAGTGTAATGTTGCTGAATAAATTTCATACGAAATATTAATCCAAGAATTAACATAAAAAAATTAGAGAAAACGAATTGAAAGAGGACCAAATTTCCAGCTTGCTGGAAATGTTGGTCTAGGCCTATATTTTGGAGTTGGAGCAATGTTTTAAAATTTTATTTACAATGTGAGGTCATTGGGTATTGAACCCAAGTCCTCACCAAATGCAAATTACATAACAAATTCCTAAGAAAAACGAAAGGAAAAATAAATGTGGTGAGTGGGAATTGAACCCACAACCTCTTGAATAGATGAGAAAGTTAGGAGAAAAATAAAGGAGAAAAAGAAATGTGGTGAGTGGGGATTGAACCCATAACCTCATGAATAGATGAGAGAGTTAGGAAAAAATTAATGGAGAAAAATAAATGTGGTGAGTGGGATTGAACCCACAACCTCATGAATAGATAAGAGAGTTAGGAGAAAAAAATAAAGAAGAAAAATAAATGTGGTGAGTGGGGATTGAACCACAACCTCTTGAATAGATGAGAGAGTTAGGAGAAAAATAAATGCGGTGAGTAGGGATTTAACCCACAACCTCTTGCATAGATAAGAAAGTTAAGAGATAAATTAAGAGAAAAAGAATGAGCTTGTGGGGGATTGATCCCACAACCTCCTTGCCTTACACGAAAAAGAGAGGAGGAAAAGAAAGGAAAATATTATTGGAGTGATGGAGATCGAACTAGGGTCGGAAAATATTATTGGAGTGATGGAGATCGAACTAGGGTCCTCCAAATCTGAAAAATGCAATGATCATGTTTACTATAAGATTAAGTGTTACTCAAGGGATTCAAAATAGGGTTCCCTTGCCCTATTCCGTATTGACACATAAGTCATACGTAAACAAATATTTAATGAATGCTGCCTCTAAAGATCGAAATCAATATCTTGGCATATCTACAAGATGCATAACTCTTGTACCATATAATCTTGGGTAAATATGAATCAATTAGACAAACTATGAATGAAGCCTCATGACTTGTATGTGCGGACTCATAAGTCTAGCATACATTCAAAAGTAAGTGAACCTAAGATTTTATTAGATGAGATAATGAAACCCTAGAGGGTTTAAGTAAGAGTGTAACACACACTAAAGGGCCAAGTGCATTGGAATATGATGAAATGAACATTCACGTAATGTGGTGAGTAATTATGAAGAGTAAATGTGCTAAAGTTAAAAAATGTGGAGACAACATGATAAGAGGCGAATGCAAAAGGTGAGAGAAATCTCGAATGAGCTTAAGTAAATGTTACCAAGACGTACTCACCTATGTGAGTGTAAAGTTAATGAAGAGACCAGACTCTATGAACACTCTAATGAAGTATTGAAGTTACTGCATACTTAATACTAATGATGATATGAGAAATCATCTAATGAGCTATGATTCCCTCATGAAAGAAGCTAAATTCTAAAATGTATGAGATGAATGTAATGGAACATTATACTGAGCACCGATAGAATAACTATGAGTTGCGATTCCTTCTTTTGGAAAGGAAGAGGTTCATGTAATTCTTATGAGATGAGACTGTCCATCCATACGGGTATGGGTCTCCTTATATCTCCTAGTCCTTGAACGTATACTGCCAATATACGGTTCTAGCAGGGTTCGATTTCCCTATATACGCTAGCATATTTTGGTTTACTTTGGCTGGTGATTCCACCTCTTTTCGGTGTGGGGTTAAACACTGGATTTCATGATTCTCACATAATCTATGTCGGTTAAGGTTAAACTTCCCAAAGAAAGAATGAGGCCATCCTCAAGTAATGCACATAATTAAATGAACGATATCAAAGGTGTTAGGATAGGATAATCAAGAGGTGAGCTAGACTTAAGTAATGACACTTGGTCATTCTTGGTCACTTCACAACGAACCCGATAGAAGTCTCAAACTACATCCTAGGTATGGATGGTGTTTACACTAGCTTACGAACGAATGAAAATGAAATACGTATGAATGAATGAAACAGAATCTGTGTTTGCCAAAGAAGGCTACCTAGTTGAGGTCCCATATGTTGAGCCCTCATTTTGGGAAGTCCTAATGTTAAGTCCATGATTCCAAGGTCTCATGGCATATGAACAAATGAAATGATTGGGATATGTGCTATATGCAATATGTTATGTGCTATACGCAATATGTTATGTGCTATAAGCAATATGTTATGTGGTTTGTGCAATATGATGCGTATGATGATGCATGTTACTCTCATGGCATGAATTTCCTAATCCGATTTTGGCAAGTCCACTGACTTGACTTTTCATAACTTATATCGCTAGGAGAGAGCTTTTCTAAATCATGCATGTTGTGTGTGTGCTTGCATATACCCGTACTTTGTACAAGTGTGTACTAATTCGATACATTTATCTACTTTTAGGTGCAGGTGCAGGTGCAGCTGGACGTTAGAGCTTATGAGTGGACGCATAAGTTATCTGGACGTGGATTATTCATCCAGATTTGGTAGGCCCTCATGATTTCGAGGATGCTTACTGGTTTATTCTAGCGTAGACTTAGGCATGAGCTAGTGGAGTATGTTCCACTAGCGTTTCTTTCTCAATTATTTTTCAGACATTGTATCGGTGCCATTCTTGCAACTTTATATTTTATGATATGACATTTAATTCAGTTGAGTATCTTGGTATTAGATGGTTGTTGTGAACAATTATGAACTGATGAAGATAAATCTTATATGAGTATAATGTATCCTACTGTGAAGTCTATGTATACTTCAAGATTTTCCGCTAAAATTAACCTAGATGATGTAACAATGACGTATGTAGGCTTGTCTGCGACCTCTGAGAGGTCAACGACGCCGGTTTCGGCTGGGGTCAAGATTTCGGTCGTGACATCTGTAGATGTTGATTCTATACATGTTGCCTTCTACTGACCCTTACTTGTGTTTTCCTTCATTTTTCTTTTGTGGAGTGTAGCGAGGGTATCAAAAATTCAACGTGCCCTCAACTCTTGCCAACCTCCAGCACATTAGATTCTTGGGTGATATATTCCTTCTAGATCATGTTAGACTCTATCGGTCATGAATGATATCCTTGTCTTTAAAATATTTTTTATTTATCCTTTATGGTGTCTTCGATATTTTCATACATAGTATTTGAGGATTAGATGTCCTTATTATAATGACTTTAGGTTTTAAAAAAAGATATGTAATAAATCTGACAGATTTTTATTTCTTACTTTAATAAGATTTGACTTCCACATTATTGTCGTAGTGCATAAGTTGAACAATTAATATGTATTGGACTTTGCATTCATTGGTTAGTCACCTATAAGTCTAACTGTTGGTGCCACTCATGATCTGTTCTGGATTGTGCAAGACTCTTAATGATCTTCATGTCATATATATGTTTAAGCCTTTTCATGCCCTAGTATATTATAGGCTAGAACCTTTTTCATTGAATAGGCATCAACGTTTTGATTTATTATATAGTTAAGCTTTGTAGTATTGTCTATCACTTTATTTTATTATTTACTGGATATACTTTTTATTATGGCTGAATGTTCTATTTTCTCTCTCATTTATTCATTTAATATCCTTGAAATGTACTGTAAATTATATTTTCTTTTAGAACTCATCTGAGTCGATGAAAGCACTTTACACCTGGTCATAGAAATGCAGTTATACATTTTACTTTTTATTCTAATAAAATCAAAGTTTTTGCCGATTGTTGAAGGATTATTGGTCACATAGGTTAGGTTGAGTTGGACCAACAAGTAAGTTGAAATAGCATTGCTACCAATCAGTTGCCCTTCCCTAACTTAAGTTGTTCACTCGATAAACCAATCTAGACATATAGCTCCTTCAGGTTTGAATTTAGTAACATTAAGCATAGACACTATTTTTCCTAGTAGGCTCTACATATCTGGATTTGAGTTAATGAAACTAGACATAGGGGACGAGTCCTTTATGACATGTATACCTCTCTTAATTGACCCCTAAGATCATTTTACTTGCCAATAGAAAATGCATTTACGTATTTGGAAGATATTTTCATGTTGATAATTTAAGGTGATCAATGAAATGTGAAAAAGAGTTATCTTTTGATTTTTACACAAAAACAACCAAAGAAAACCCACAAATATTTTATGTTTTCACTTCTTATGCATTTCTTAAAATAATTTTTACTTTATTTAAAAATGAATCACAAAACTAATTATTTTACCTTTCTTTTGAATAGTTTGTAAAAATAAAAATTCAAAAGATTCTTGCTGTACATTTTAAAAGAAATTATTTATCTTTTAAATCATTTTTTTTGTCCCAACCGAATAAAATATGCGCATCTATTTTTCATCTCAATTGTCTACGTAGACAACCTTCTTTAGGTTATGTTATCGTTATTTAAAATTTATTAATTTTTTTTCCTTTTTCAAAATCCAGAAAAAAGAAACTATGATGAATTTTTTCCCCTTCGTTAAAGAGAGAGGGAGATATTCTACTTATCAAAAAAAAATTCATAAAATAATATCTTTTTATTCTTCATTTAAAAAAGAAAAATGAAAAAAAGTTCTTCGTTCTTATTTTATATTAGTTGCTTCGCGTGCTTCTTTAAAATAAACTATAGATGTAAAATATAATTTCTTGATTAGTTTTAGATATCATTTTTATCGAAACTCAAAATAAAAAATTCCAAAAAAGATGTTCTTGTTATAAAACTATAGAATAAGAAGAAGAAACTAGAGAGAAAAGAAGAGAAGACTTATTATTTCTCTTGATGAATCTTCAGGATTCAGAGATCTTTCACCAATCTTCTTTACAATGAAGGAAAACCCTTTATTCATAGGGAAACCTTACTTGGTCCCCAAGTAGGATTCCTAACCATATCCTACTAGGACTCCACATAATTAGACATTCACTATAACACAAATATGTTTATAATACTCCCCCTTGAATGTCGATAGATTATGTGCCTCGTTTAAAACTTACTAGATAAAACCCAGTGGAAAAAAAGATCTAGTGAAGGAAAAAGAGTACACATATCTAATAATACGCATTATGGATGCCTCATTAAAAACCTTACAAGGAAAACCCAGTGGGACAAAACCTTGTGAGGAAAAAAGAGTGCATCGCGTATTAACTCCCCTTATGAGAACATCAATTCAGACACTAGAATCTTCGTTTTCCAAGCTTATGCATCATCTTCTTGAAAGTTGTAGTTGATAGGGACATGGTGAACAAATCAATTATAGTATTACTTAAACATACCTCTTGCATGTTGATATCACCATTCTTGGGAGCTCATGAGTAGAAAAACTTTGACGAAATATGCTTTCTTCTATCTGCTTTTATATATCTTCCCTTCAGGGTCAAAGATTTCTGCAAGTTCCTTACTTCAACTTCTTAAAGCAAATAATCTATTGCCAAGAGCTTCAATTCTAGTTATCAACTTGCATAACAATATTTGTATATGCTTCATGCATTTTGAATCGATTTAATCCTTATGAGGATGATAAACAAGTTTTCCAAAAACTTGTATATGCTTTAGATTTTGAACCCATTGGATATTTAATTTTGTCAAGAAATAACATTCAAGTTAGATGTATGACATCTCTTAGTGCCTAGATTGCAAGTCAAATAAGCTTTACGCTTACCAAGATGCATCATTCCACTTTTCACTTGATACTTATTTCTACACAAGCATGCTTTAATAGATGTAGAATTCATATCCTCATAATCTTTTACAATATTGCGTGCTATTGTATCAAAGATATTGTCAACGATATACCATTTTGTATCGATTCACAATACGACGAAACTTATTGAGATCTCATCACTTCATTATTTTTAGGTAGCTACCCCTCTCATGAGGTTTCATAAAGTGTTATGTCGTAGGCTCTCCAAGAGCACATTATCTCCTTATTATGATCATTTTGATTCTTTGATCCTCCCCCTTTTTCAAGGATTATTTTATTTAGAATTGATTAGTCTATCATGCTTCATTCATGTCATAGACTTTATCCCTTAAGGGACATTCAATAGATGTATTTACAACTCTTGTGTTGCTTCTAATCTCCCCCTTATGTTAGACAAACTAACATATATCTCAATCTTTTGGAGAATTATCTTTGTGCATCATTGTATATCATTGATTATATACCATATATCAAAATAATCAGATGAAAAATATTTGGTCCCGACCATAAATCAATTGAAAGAAAATTTGATCATAATTTATCGTCTGATGCGTACAATTACTTTTGTATGCAATATCGTTTCATATCAACAATAAAACTTTATTTTCATAAACAATGATTTTACTATTTGAGACATTTAGTGTCTCACATCATCTTGAATATTTATCAATATTATCAAGATAAATTGTCTTGATTACATATTCTGAAATTGTGTTCTTAACTCAATTATTTTTGCACAAACAATTTTGTGAATATCAAACTACATGTTGACAACAAAATACATGTGATAATCTTATAGATGCATCTTTTTATCATATCACATGATAGGTGAACGGGCCATATTCACCTTTTATACTTTTCAGAATTTAGAGATTTAGTCCCAACTTTAGTTGATCCAATCAACTTTATCACGAGAACAAACAACGTAAAGGATTCTTAAAGAATCTTCTAGTTTTCAATGTATGTCCATTACTCAGTATGCACATCTTTGGGATGACTAAATTATTCATGCCAACTAATAAAATTAGTAGTACTCGTAAACTCCAAGTTTACTACGCCATGTGCCTTTTGCTTTAGTAAATTTCTGATTTATTATTATATGAGTAAATTTCAATTTTATTACTCCAAGAGTAATTTTCACATTTATTTCTTCTCAATTACTTCACCCTTTAGGTAAGTCATGATCCCATCATTGAATGAACTAATCTGAAGAAAATTGTGCATGTAACATATTATTTGTGCCAATATTTTTGCAATCTTTCTCATGCCTAGCATGGTGGCTTACACCTCATTCCCTTTGGAGAATGGATCCATATTTTAGCATTTATCAGAAGTTCTCATTCTTCGTGAATGGAACACAAACATGTGAGCTTATCAAATTATGATAGTTTTAGTATCTTATTCCATATTTATGTGCATTATTCAATCACTTGTCTTCTTTCAGACATATTATGCACTACAACCACATTCACTTTACGTAATAAAGCAAATTCAGTAAATTTCATGACTTCTTATCAAAAACACATTAGTTTTTTTTTAGTCATCATAATATCATCAATATGGTGCATTGAGACTCAAACCCAACGTCTTATGCCATAAATCAATGAGGGACTTGAATCCAACATCTTTCATCACAAAGCATGAACACTTCTGATGTCTTACCCTCTTGGTGCGATTGGACGTAAATCCATCGTCTTATTCTTTTTGTGCGATATAATTTAAATTCATTGTCTTATCCACAATGAGGCTCAACCTCAAGGCTTTGAAAATAATTACAATTTTATCACTTTTGATGATCATTAATATGATTATATATTATAATTACACACAAAACTGAGACTATTTATTTGTTATAATCAACAATAGTAGTTAACAAATATAGCTTAATAGATCACATACCTCGTATAAAGGTTGAAAACATACCTTGAAGATATAAGAACCTTATTGCAACCTTTTTACATAATGCAAGATCTCTTTTGCACTTTTCTCGTCTTCTATCACAATTCTTTAAGAATAGAGCAATCGTGCTGATAAATATTCAGGATTTATCTTGATGAATATTCAGGATTCATAGATGTTCCTCAAATCTTCTTTACAATGAAGGAAAACCCTTTTTATAGGGAAAACCTTACTTGGTTTCCAAGTAGGAATCCTAACCATATCCTACTAAGACTCTTCTCCCTACTTTCTTCTCTTCTAATTTCATATAGTTTCATAACACGTTATCAGCACGATTGTTCTATTCTTAAAGAATTGTGATAGAAGACAAGAAAATTGCAAAAGAGATCTTGCATTATGTAAAAAGGTTGCAATAAGGTTCTTATATCTTCAAGGTATGTTATCAACCTTTATACGAGGTATGTGATCTATTAAGCTATATTTGTTAACTACTAATGTTGATTATAATAAATCAATAGTCTCAGTTTTGTGTGTAATTATAATATATAATCATATTAATGATCATCAAAAGTGATAAAATTGTAATTATTTTCAAAGCCTTGAGGTTGAGCCTCATTGTGGATAAGACAATGAATTTAAATTATATCGCACAAAAGGAATAAGACGATGGATTTAGTCCAATCCCATCGCACCAAGAGGGTAAGACATCAGAAGTGTTGATGTTTTGTGATGAAAGATGTTGGATTCAAGTCCCTCATTGATTTATGGCATAAGACGTTGGGTTTGAGTCTCAATGCACCATATTTATGATATTATGATGACTAAAGAAAAACTAATGTGTTTTTGATAAGAAGTCATGAAATTTACTGAATTTGCTTTATTACGTAAAGTGAATGTGGTTATAGTGCATAATATGTCTGAACGAAGACAAGTGATTGAATAATGCACATAAATATGGAATAAGGTACTAAAGCTATCATAATTTGATAAGCTCACATGTTTGTGTTCCATTCATGAAGAATGAGAACTTCTGATAAATGCTAAAATATGGATCCATTCTCCAAGGGAATGAGGTGTAAGCCACCATGCTAGGCATGAGAAAGATTGCAAAAATAGGCACAAATAATATGTTACATGCACAATTTTCTCAGATTAGTTCATTCAATGATGGGATCATGACTCACCTAAAGGGTGAAGTAATTGAGAAGAAATAAATCTGAAAATTACTCTTGGAGTAATAAAATTGATTTACTCATATAATAGTAAATCAGAAATTTACTAAAGCAAAAGGCACATGGCGTAGTAAACTTGGAGTTTACGAGTACTACTAATTTTATTAGTTGGCTAAATTGAAATTAGATGTGCATACTGAGTAATGGACATTGAAAAAATAGAAGATTCTTCCAGAATTCTTTACGCTGCTTGTTCTCGTGATAAAGTTGATTGGATCAACTAAAGTTGGGACTAAATTCCTAAATTCTGAAAAGTATAAAAGGTGAATATGGGCCCGTTCATATCATGTGATATGATAAAAAGATGCATCAATAAGATAATCACTGTGTTTGTTGTCAACTTGCAGTTTGACATTCACAAAATTGTTTGTGCAAGATAATTGAGCTAAAAGCACAACTTTCAGAATATGAAATCAAGATAATTCATTATGTAATTGATTTATGGTCAGGGACCAAATAGTTTTCATCTGATAATTTTGATGTGCAATATATGAGTAATGAATATACTATGATGAAAAAAGATAGATTCTCCAATGATTGAGAATATGTTAGTTTGTCTAACATAAGGGGAGATAGAAGCAACACAAAAAGTTGTAAATACTCCTATTGAATGTCCCTTAAGGATAAAGTCTATGACATACATGAAGCATGATAGGACTAATCAATTCTAAATAAAATAATCCTTGAAAAAGGTAGGATTAAAGAATCAAAATGATCAGAATAAGAATATAATGTGCTCTTGGAGAGCCTACAACATAACACTTTATGAAACCTCATGAGAGGGGTAGCTACCTAAAAATAATGAAGTGATGAGATCTCAATAAGTTTTGTCGTATTGTGAATCGATACAAAATGGTATATCGTGACAATATCTTTGATACAATAGCGCGCAATATTGTAAAATATTATGAGGATATGAATTCTACATCTATTAAAGCATGCTTGTGTAGAAATAATTATCAAGTGAAAAAGTGGAATGATGCATCTTGGTAAGCGTAAAACTTATTTGACTTGCAATCTAGGCACTAAAAGATGTCATACATCTAACTTGAATGTTATTGGTTGACAAAATTAAATATCCAATGGGTTCAAAATCTAAAGCATATACAAGTTTTTGGAAAAACTTGTTTATCATCCTCATAAGGATTAAATCGATTCAAAATGCATGAAGCATATACAAATATTGTTATGCAAGTTGATAACTAGAATTGAAGCTCTTGGCAATAGATTATTTGCTTTAAGAAGAGTTGAAGTAAGGAACTTGCAGAAATCTTTGACCCTGAAGGGAAGATTTATAAAAGCAGATAGAAGAAAGCATATTTCGTCAAAGTTTTTCTACTCATGAGCTCCCAAGAATGGTGATATCAACATGCAAGAGGTATGTTCAAGTAATACTATAATTGATTTGTTCACCATGTCCCTATCAACTACAACTTTCAAGAAGATGATGCACAAGCTTGGAAAACAAAGATTCTAGTCTCTGAATTGATGTTGTCATTAGGGGGAGTTAATACGCGATGTACTCTTTTTTCCTCACAAGGTTTTGTCCCACTGGGTTTTCTTGTAAGGTTTTAATGGGCATCCATAATGCGTATTATTAGATATGTGTACTCTTTTTCCTTCACTACATCTTTTTTCCCACTGGGTTTTATCTAGTAAGGTTTTAACGAGGCACATAATCTATCGACATTCAAGGGGGAGTGTTATAAAACATATTTGTGTTATAGTGAATGTCTAATTATGTGGGTCCTAGTAGGATATGGTTAGGATTCCTACTTGGAAACCAAGTAAGGTTTTCCCTATAAATAAAGGGTTTTCCTTCATTGTAAAGAAGATTTGAGGAACATCTATGAATCCTGAATATTCATCAAGATAAATAAGAAGTCTTCTCTTCTTTGCTCTCTAGTTTCTTCTTTCTTATTCTATAGTTTTATAACAGTTCTAAAATTTTGTTGGATAAATTTAAAAACTAAAATAAAAAATCTTTTCTTAAAAGTTCAAAAATAAGGAGTTTTATTAGTTAATTATGTGACCAAACTATGCAAATCTACATGCAACCCACCTAAGAATTAGTGATCTTCATTGAATTTTTTTTTATTCCTTATTAAAAATGTCCCAAAAAGTAGAAGAACGGTTTTATTCATTGTTCGAAAAAACATAAGAAATGTTTATCTATAATCTTGTGAGCAATGCACATTTGATTTTCAACTTGAAGATATACATAGACATCCCTCCTCGGTTGGGGGATCTTTAATAAAAATTTCAAAAAATAAATAAATTCATCTACTCAAAAACTATATATATATATAAAAATTCTCTGCCCTTATCCTAAAATTCAAAAAGAAAAAGATGTTTTTGATTTATTCAACAAATATATAAGATTTTTTTTTATCTAATTACCAAAAAATAAAGGTTTTTATACTTATTAAAGATAATGTTAGAAACTTTTCGAATTTCTCCTTCAAACAAAACAGTCAAAATATTTTTCTTTGTTTATTTTTATTTTATTTTGGCAGGAAGTTCAAGAGGAGAAGTAGTTTTCTTAATTTTCATTTTGTAATTCAAGAAAATAAAAGATTTTATCTCAAAGTTTTAAAAATGAAGATTTGTTATTTAGTTTTAGTCAATTCTTTTTAAAAAATTGTTGAAAGATTTTTTTTTTTTTCATTTTTTCAAGCATGTAACGTACTAAAGCCCAAATGGATTTGATAAATGCATTTTGAAATAATTTTTTGTATTTAAATAATTAAGTAAATAGATACAACTAAGCAAGTTATATTTAAGTACTATTTGGTTCTGTATATTCATTCTATAAATAAAAAGTTATTTTTATCCATGACATACATAATGTGGTTATAATTGAAGAATATCTAATTCTCACAAGCTTTATTGTCCATGCAAACAATCAACTTATAAGTGATTGGTAAATTTATGGTTAACATAACTCCTCACTCATATACTATGTTATTAGGCATATTTATATGCCTATTTATTAATATTTGCCCACATATAGCTTGTGATTTAAGAAGAATCTTTATTCTGATTTTTTTTTGGAACTTGCAATGATTAATACACATGTGATTCTTGAATGCAAGGCTGTTCGAAGGGAAATTAAGCCCAAGGGAGCAAGTACATAGAGGAGAAGCGTAAGTGCAACTCCAAGGAGTACAAAATGGGGAAAATCTAGGTTCATGCGCATCCTTGGCGCGCTGACCAACCCCTAAACTATTGAAGATCATGCTTGGCGCATTGGCAGCGTGCCACGTTTGGCCTAAAATAACTGAAGACGCCGCTTGGCATGATGGTGGCACAGCACCCCTCTCTGTTCCTAAATCCAATAAATAGGACACTAGGTTTATTTTATAAGGGATCGACTACTTTTTGGTGTGCAAGAACAGGGCATAAAAAGAATCATCTAGGTTTCAATCTTCTACTTTGACTTTAGTTTCGAATTCCATGAAGACAATATTGTTTCTGTTTTTTATTATTATATGTGGCTAAAAACCTTTGTTTTTGGGCAGTAGCCATGAGTAATTGTCCAATATCCATTTCTAGGGATTAATTTGGTTATCACATAAATTAATTTTGTATTCTTATTTTTGTATGTCATGATTGACAAACATTGAGGTAAAATCATTGTATATTCTTGAAACCGAGAGACAAATTGGTAGATATAACAAAGAATAGAAAGATCGCGATCTTTCTTATATATCATTTGCTTAGAATTGTGTTTAGGATTGACATCCATACGAACATCATGCTTGTTAATGAAACAACATGAAGTATTAATGCTCTCCAATTGAATCTATCTATCCGCATTTAATGATGTAGTTGAATATTCAATTGGAGTAGGCGACTAGAGGTCGAGAGATGACGATCATTGTATTCATCCTGTAAATATGTAGTTTGATAACTGTAATTAATTCATACATGAGATGTGACATATGAAACTTAAGTATGGTGCAACATTGTAATTGTCACTCTATTGTTTAAAACACCGAAATTAATGTTATCGTTACATGTTACTTTTTAAGTTTAATTAGTTAAAATAGTAAGATAGAAAACTCAAGTTTATTGAGAACACTTTCTTTAATTTATGGAATTAGTAGAATTGATGTAAGTTGACTGTAAGTCCTTTGGGTTGGATAATTTTGTTTTGAAGGAGTCATTTATTACTTGTGCTACGTACACTTGCATATGCATTCTGAAGCAACAAGTTTTTTGCGCACCTGCCAAGGACTTCAGAATTAATTTATATTTAATTCTTTAAGATTAATAATTTATTGTTCAAGTATTGATAACTTGATCTTAGCTATCATGAATTGCATGTACTTATAGTACAATGTATAGCTCGAGAGAGACAACTGGTAGAATAATTGAAAGAACCCGAACAATTTCTTCATCGACAAAGAATTGTAGTGTTGCTAAACCCTCTTCAACAGGTAAAGCTAGGTAACAAGGAAAAACATGAGAAAACCCGTGCAGAAAATGTAGAGAATAAACCGAAAGAGGAACCTATAATAATGACAACAAGACCGATCCGTGATGTGGCACCCCATTAATGTACCACAATTTTATGGTATTTTTGATATATTCCATTTAAGATTTATGTGTGTCTAGCGCTATTTTGTATTGGTAGTAATTTTTTTTCTCATGTTTGTAGGAAATAAGTTCGGACTTGGAAGTTGTGAGACACAACGAAAGATTCTTAATAAAAAGACACCTATTGATGTGACCTACGGAGCATACGACAAATCACGCCCCTTAGGTATTAGGAGTAGATGGGTAGGCATGTCTTGAAATTAAAAAAAAAAGGAAATTCTTGACTAAGTGTGAAACCACGACTAAAAATGATGGACCCTAGATCGACCGACGAGCCATCCTTCAGTTCCGTCAAATGATTCTAAGAGGGGGTTCCAGTACCTGATTTGGAAGATTCTAACTATGGAGCTATAGAAGAGGATCTGTGAACCGTGGATCAAACTACAGTTCGTCCTGCCCTATCCGTCAAATGAAACTAAGAGTTGGAGATTTTGAGTGTTGGATACTTGACTAAGTCCTTAACAACGGAAGGGACCTGTAGACCGTAGGTCAGTCCATGGTCCGTTAGTCAGTATCATAGATTGAAATCGCGTCTAGAAACTTTATTTTGTTATTTGGTTTCCTTTTTAGTTTGAACTTGTTTTCTTATATATAGGACATGTGAGCCTCCTTTTTGGGGAGTAGACCTTATTACTTTTGTTGTAGTTTTTGGCTTTGGAGATTAACTTGCAATATTAGCAATTCTTGATTTCTGATGTTCGTTTTGAAGATTTTGACTTTGAAATTTAAGTTGAGACTCCGAGATTCTTCTAATCATCACGTAAGCTCATGATTTGTTCATCTAAAAATATGAATTGTGTTCTTGCTACTATGGGTAACTAATCCACAACTAGGGTTGTGGAACCATTAGCGATTAACAACGTATGACTAGTAACTAAGTAATTCTTAAATAGTATTATTGCATGCATTGATAATACTTTCATTTGGAAGTCTTTTAAGTGCCAACATTAGACCTCGCGTTGTTGCTACTTTCCGGTCCAAGGAGGTAGTTAATACGGAAAAAGTCATCAACATAGATTTAGTGTGATACTATCTAATAGTCTAATGTCAATTGGTGCAAAAATGAAAAGTAATCCATACATTGATGTGATGTCTAATATGAGGTAAAAGTAAGGGTTAGTTAATTATAGACACGTAGCCGGACCGAGGTCCGGGATGAAATTCTCTAGTTGCCCAACCAAGGAACTAGAGATACATAACTTATAATTTGCTTGTGATACACAACAGGAAAGGATTACTATTACTAGGATTACCGCATTATGAGCTTATGGGGAACACATACACCCTACTTTCTTTCTATTATTTATAACAACAAAGTCTGAATTATGCTCACTTGTTACTTAACTACAATCAATCATTTGTTTCACAAATCCCCCGTCCAACCTTTACTTACTTGTTTGGAAATACGTTAACTAAATGAATATAATAGTAAGTTAAGTTTAAGGATAAACCACATCCCTCGTTGTATAGACCCCAACCTACTAGTTGTGTTCTTTACTTGATAACGACCGCTTATACTTTTTTAGAGAGGTATAATTTGAGCGTATCAAATTTCAGCGCCGCTGCCGGGGGATAAGACTTTTAGTGTAAGTTTAACTACATTATTTAACGTTAGTCAGTTATTTCCGAATTTTACCTTTTTCTTTTGTTTTTGTTTTTCTCAGGTTCCTATTCTTGTTTATGCTACGTACACGGAGTCAAGGAGAACCATTAACTCTGTACGATCCATAATTGAATAGAAATTTGCGAAGGATGAATAACCAACGAGTCCTACCCAATCATATTAAAGGAAATCTAGATGATGGAGTTGAGCGGCATCATCCTAGGGATGGTAATGAGAATGTTCATGTTAGGGTGAAAATCTACTGGGATATGCGTTGAGGGTACACAATCCACCAAAACTGAGGTTGCATTAACTACAGGGTCGACTTTAATAATGTCTAATCTGAAGGACCTAATGTCCTACCTCTTCTACCTCTAGGGAAAAAATTCGTGGTTACTAGTTGTATGATGCATATACTTACAATGAGGGGTTTGTTCTTTGGTATGGCATCGAAGGATCCGCATGGGCATATGGACAAGTTGAGGAGTTTTTGTAAGAGTTGCGTGGGTCAACCAGAGTTTGACATGGATGTCATTGGGTTGAGAGTCTTCCCTCTATCATTGACCGGTGATGCTTCTGGGTGTTTTTGTGAGATTCCGTATAACAACATTCATACATGGGAGCAATTGCAGAAGGAGTTCATGGACAAGTACTTTCCATTGAAAAAGAAGCTGAACCACAAAAACAACTTTGTGGCACTACCTAGAGAGTCTTTGAGTAGGTGTGGGATAGGTTTACTGCTTTCATAAAAAGTACTCCAAAAAACTACATTGATGATGAGTCGCTGAAGGCGTACTTCTACAGAAGTCAGGATGACAATAGCAAAAACTGTACTTGATACTATCGCTCGAGGTTCATATGGGGAACACATACACTATAGTTACTTTCTCTTATTGATAACAACAAACACTTGTTACTTAACTACAATCAAGCATTTATTTAACAAATCCCCCTTTTACTTATTTGTTTCGGAAATACTTTGACTAAACGAATATAATAGTAAGTTAAGTTTAAGTCTAAGTCTAAACCATATTCTTCTTGTGATCGACCCCAACCTACTAGTTGAGTTCTTTACTTGATAACAATAACTTATAAATCTTTATGGAGGTGTAATTTGAGTGTATCATTTTTTTGCAGCGCTACCATTGATTGAACCCAGGTCACCCGCATGACAGGAAGGAATACCTACCATTTTACTACACCGACATGTTTTATTTTTCATTCTTGATTATGCCATCATGATTCATATTTTCTCATTCTTCTACACATAAAATCCTAACACATACCGGTTCAACCAAAATAAAAGAGTCTCTTGGGGAAAAAGAACACAAGCAAGAAACCCTAACAGAGGACTATGTATTGGGTTAGTCAGACTTCAGCCTATCACTCATAATTGTTTTACCCCACACCTAACAAAATAAAGTGCTATTGTCCTCAAATCAAACAAAATCAGCAAGAAAGAGTAGGGTGAAGGTGAAAAAAACCTGTGGCGCAAATGCGCGGAAGAACTCAACAAGTGGGTGGGTTAAGTTTCTCGAAGCTCGGTAGATCAACACTTGGTCCATCCTCAATAGTGCCCACATTATAAAACACAACACCCTCAATAGTGCTATCAACCACTATAACCACACCAGTAATGGTGCTCACATCAACTACATCCACAGTACTGGGCCTAGAACTCGAGACTCCAAGATTTCCCTCACACAACCTCTATTGGAGAAAGTCCTAATCAACAATGGAGTCTCTCAAATCCTACTTAGTCTGCTTGCGCTCTCTCTTCTTAATATGTGCATCCTCTATATCATCAGGGGTATGAATGGAGCATCGCCTCTTCCCACGAGCAAGAGTTTGCTCTGGATGTACTATGTCCTCTCTAAATAAAACATCGAGCACTGTATCATAAGATAATGCACTTGGTGCATACAATGGTTCATCTCGGGTGGGGCAAGTAAGGTATCAAGGTCGGCCTTGAGAGTGTCCAACTCGGTCCGGAAAGAAGAGAGATTTATGGCGGGGACTAGTCGAGTGAGGATTCCAAACTCGAAGGCATCGAGGCACTTATGAACTGTCTGGAATTTCTAGTTCGTTATGGTCTCCATCTTCAACTCCTATCCTAACCTCGAACTCTGCAATAGACCACTGCATCCATGGCTTCATATGATGGAGCATCGTGGACATTTAAGTCTCTAATTTCTAAACTCGATCCTAGGGAACAATAATAACTCATGAAGATGGATGTGGCTCTAGATTAGATAGTGTCTCGATAGGCGGCCTAAGATGGGGATGCAGTGGCATCATTAGTGTGTGCTGGAGGGGCAGGGTCCTCACCCTGCAACTTCTCCAAATCATTAACTAAATCTTCTCCTAATTGTGGAACCTCAATCTATGGATCACATAGTGGGGAAGATATGTTAGACTCATCCCAAATGAGGCCAATGTTAAGGGTTTTGGTCGCCTATATCGAATTATCTCAATGCTAGATAGGCACCCTGGAATCCCTGCACAACTAAAAAATCATACACGAGAAAGGTAAAGTAGTGCTAGAACTTAACTCCCTCTCATGGATATCTTCAACAACATGTGATAAAATTCGATCTCAGGCTCACCTACCAAAGCTGCAACCATCACCACTCTATCCCAAGTAAGTGCATTATCGGTGTTAGTGGGCGATACCCTATTTTGTATCGAAAGCCAAAAGAACTTGGTTACAAAATTTAGGGTGGCCTTCGTAATACCCAAGCATGTGCTGACCCACTCCGCACACTCTTCATCTATAACTATGTACAGGAATTGTAATACAATCTCCCTCTACTCTACATTCAGCTGGAACGCTCCACTCCTCACAATATCCCACCGTCAGTCCAATTCTGAAATGTTGAGTGTCTAAATGGTGCCTAAACCATAGGGAAATCTGCAACATGTCCACCATAAAACCCCGTAATAGAGTTGAAGTGAGAGGGGTCTTGGTTATGGGCTTGGACTGTTTGTCGATAGCTACCGCGACTGTGGGAGCATAGTCCCATGGCTCTAAGCCATCCACTCACATTTGTGTAGCTAAAAGAACCAATGAATATCAGGTATAGTGTGTAGGATCCCCGTGAGAACTCTGTGCTCCTCTATGATAAGAAGGACCATCTTGTCTTTCTTGTTTGACATCTTGGCATCCCTATAAATTTACCATTAACCACTAATACACCACTGGTTTGGATCCTCAGCAACTGGGGCAGGGTCGGTGTTAATGGTAATGGAATATCCTCAATACTATTAGTCTCATCAGGAAAGGACTCGTGTACACTTGTAGACAAGGAGCCATGGTTAGAGCTGGAGAAAGAACCACCCGATGACCTAATCAGTGATGCTCCTCATCAGACATGAAGAAAGTTACTACATTTAGAACCACCCACGAGTCTTGGTTCTGAGTGGTGCATAGTGCCTTAGGAGATGTCCTAGTGGGTGGTGGGACATATGCGAGATCGATCTCCACATTAATATTTTCTATTATGAGTCGGTGCGATGGTGCCACCAATTTGGACCTGCCTCTTGTGGCGAATTTCGGAGCTCTTTTTGGTGACATGGTACATGTGGAGGAAGAATTAGTACCTATATAAACTAATAACACACTCGAAAAAAATTTAAAACCAAAAAGGAACAAAATAAAAAACTGATAAATGTTATGGATAATAGCTACACCGTTGACCCAAGGTGGGTACATACGATCCGTGGAAGGAACCATGGTACGTAGATCCCCTCCTTAAATCATAGTACCCAAAAATGGGGTCTTTGATATGAACCGTCGATGTACAAAATGGTCTATAGATCAAAATACACACCGTAGTCCACTTTTGTGGTTCTTCACTTAGCATTTTGGTTGTGTGCAGACCAACAAAGTGGATCAACGGTCCTTAGATTGAACTATGCTCCGTAGATGGGGTCTCGTGAATCAAGTATGTGCCTGATTTTTGACCTTTTTACAATTGTAACACCAAGTTCATTCATCAATTCATTAAATCCTAGGTCTATTCATACATTTCAACATAAAACGAGATAGTCATCATTCCTAGGGTTTTGAAGACATGCATTTTGACTCATTATTCAACCGAAAGAAGAAACCTAAGTTAGAACATTAACTTTAGACCAGTTCACATTCTTTGTTCATCAATTAACATCAAGACACATTCACAATCTATTGTACCAAGGGTTTCTAACATACCATTCATGGGGAGCACATACAATATCACACTTAAGGTCAAGATCCACATCCTTACTTTGAATAACGATAATGAACCGAAATTCAAAGTGAAGGTAAAGTTGGTTACTTTACAAGCAAAGGAAGTGGGTGATTGTGTGATGAACCTAGAGTTCAAACAACTTCTTACTAGAATTTTCACCAGACCTCGACACCGGAATCTCTTGAAAATGTGGAATGAGGGAATTTGGGAGAAAGGAAAATGAATTGGAACAATGGGGAAATGGAAGGGGAGTGATTAATGGGATATGGGGTATTTTAGGTGAGGAGACATTTAAAAGAGGTTGGGAGAGGGGGAATTTTGGTAATGTTGGAGATGTTTTAAAAATGAGTTTTTTCAAAACAAAAAGAGGTTCGGGTCGGGTTAGCAAGAAACTAGGGTTTGTACCCATGAGACCCCGTCTACGATTCGTGGGTTGACCTACTAACCATAGATGGGGTCCACAGATCATTTTATAAGTTTGAAAAATTAGAAATCCCATATGGGGTCTACAGACACCATTCACGGTCTGATGATCGGGTCCGTAGACTTTCGCAACATACATTTTCTACATATTTTTCTTTTCGTTCCTGCACATATGTCAACAATTAGGCCTTGTTTTTACATTTTATGGAACTTTTTTATGCACGGACCCTATGTTATATTAGCCAACACTTAAACAAAAGTAAAACACTTATTTAAAGGGTTACAGATGCAAATAAACAAAGAAAACTACTAAACCGAAAACAGAAACCTATAGTTGGCTAGTTTGTACATCATTGGTTGCCTACTAAGAAACAGTTAATTTAACGTCGCGGCTGAAACATGCGTCCTAATTAACCAGACATTATCAAGATACTAGGACTCAACCACTTCTTTCATATTCTTCGCTTTTCACATTTAGACCTTGATCCTTTGGTCCGTTAAACTTGACACTTATTCCCTTGCTGTTTTCGAGCTTGACCGCTCTATGTTGGATCACTTGTGCGACTAAGAATGACCCGTTTCACTTGGACTTGAGCTTGCCTGAAAATAATCGCAACCTAGAGTTGAATAGAAGCACAAGATAACCCATAGCAAATTCTTTCTTTTGAATCCGTTTATCATGATACTTCTTTATCTCCTCTTTGTACAAGGCAGAAATTTCATAAGCTCTTAGGTAAAACTCATCAAGCACATTCAAGCACTTACTCTTTGATTTGATGCAACTTCCCAATACAAATTTAGATTCTTTAGTTCCCACATAGCCTTATGCTCTAGCTCTACCAGCATATTGAAAGACTTCTGATATACAAGTTTGTAGGGGGACATGCCTATTTGAGTCTTGAATGCGGTGTGATATTCCAAAGAGCATCATCAAGATTCCTTGACCAATCCACTCTATTTGCATTAACAGTCTTAGAAAAAATCAGCTTGATCTCTTTGTTGGACACTTAAACTTGCCCACTATGTTGTAGATGGTAAGGAGTAGCTACATTGTGACAGACGCCATATTTCTCAAGTAGATCCTTGAACAACTTATTACAAAAATGGGAACCTCCATCGGTGATTAATCTCCCTAGCTGTATAAAATCTAGAGAAGATATTATTTTTAAGGAATGCGGTGACACTTTTATCTTCATTATTTGAAAGATCAATTGCTTCCATCCACTTCAACAAGAATATACTTCAAGCCATGGGATCCCACAAATGGATCCATAAAATTAATGCGCCAAACATCAAACAACTCAATCACCAATATAAGATTCATAGGAAGCTAGCCTCTTTGAAATTCCACTTTTTCTTTGGCAAAGATCACACGACTTGGAGAAATCATGAGCATCTTGGCGGATAGGGGCCATTAATACCCACAATGCAAACATGCAATGAATGACACACCTCAAGTAAACTCAACATCTCAACCTCGGGAACGCATCGAAGAATCATCCCACTAGCACAACTATGATACAAGTTTTAATGACTAGAGAACACCACTAGTCATGACACGACCTATTCATCCCCTCGGAGGTCTTATTCAATACCTTAGAATTCATTCATAGCATTCATTGTCATTAAAATAGTGTAGAATTAAAACCTTTTAAACATAAAAATATGGATTGAAGACAACAAACCTTTTAAAGCAAAATATTTATTAGCAAGTGGAAATCTAGTCTCACATAAGCCAACATAGGCTCAAACAATAAGAATGTCAAACTAGGGACAAGACCCTCACATTGAAATGAAACTTATGTTTAATATAAAGTCTTCAATGAAAGAAAACTAGAAATAACATCCATGCCCTCGAACATATGAGGACAAACCTAAATCTTGAGAGAATAATCTATGTACAAAGTTTCAACTCTAGGGATCCCCACTTTAATACACCGACACTAGTAGAAATAGAGAAAATATGGAATTAATACAATTAAGCACTAAGTATGACGACCATGTGAGAAATCATGTAAAAGGGATACTTTAGTTGAAATATGCTTTTCATGCTATTTTGATAAGATCTCATAAACCAAGTATAAAAGACATTATACAAGTCAATCATCAACATACAAGATAATACACCCATAATTTACAAGATATGACCGTATTGATTATGTAATTCATTTAACAATTTAGACCCTATATCTAAGGTTATCCTAAGACCCACCTAGGTAAGATATGAAGAGGCCACCCATACAACCTCTTCAATACACACCTAAGTGTTCCTTAAGTCTACCAAAGATAAGATATTTCCTTTCCAACACAACCACAAAAAGTCAACAATACATTAGTAGAGACACTAAAGGTGACGTTCATAAATTTTAAGAGACTTCACATAATGGTCTTGGAAGAACTAGGGAACTCACTCTAGCATCTTGAAGGCCAACTCGTGCCATATGTAGATAGTATCCCATACTACTATTGACACGTTATAAAACCTATCCCATAACTATATGCACATCCCACATGATGATAATAAGCATAAACCGACATAGACCATACTAGATAGGTATGGAATCCGGTATCATAAGACCCCACACCGTGGAAGGCGTTCTACTTGCCAAAGGTAGAACTAGGACACATCGATTTAGGAACATGGTTTGGGGGATATCAAAAGGCTTGTTTGTACTCTAGTCTAATACTCAAGTAGTGCTACTACCGTAAGCATATCCACTCGGTGCTTTGCCTCTGTTCTCATAGAGTAAGTTCATTCACATAAGTGTATTAGAGAAGGTTCAGTCCCTAAGCCTAAAAATTCATAATAAACCTACCAAGAAGGAATCCACGAGGGTCCACCGATCAATGTTCATTAAGATAGCTCATTTATAGAAAGGGGAACAATGCTAGGTCTAGCTGATTCTATACTTTCTCATAGTATTTCATATAAGAGTGCACCCATATTTATAGATAAAAATACAACATCAAAATATATAGGTGTTATGACCCAAAGTATCCCCCTAGGCATAACCGCGTCGTCGTCCTCTCTGAGGACTATGAAAAGCCTCTTAGCATTCGTCATACAAAATCATTAGTCAAAATCGCAGAAAAATTAAAACTTTTGCTTATATAGAATGGAGGTTTACATAGACCACTACATAGGAAGCATACATAGGCTTCTCGCAATATACCATAAGAACACATAATAATTTAGTCTAATACTATGTCTCACATTAAACCATCTATAAAGTGAATCACAATAGTTTGGGCATAGCCCATAGTCTATTACAATATTCCATATAGGCTATAATGAAAGTCTCAACATGAGAATGGAGTAATTGTCTCAAAACATAGATAAAACTAATAAGGGTTGATGAGTGGCTTTATCCTCGAAACTCATGAGGACTCACCAGTTGAATTAGGAAATATCCAAGTCTTCTTTTTCAATGACCACGAATCTCCTCAATGGCCCGAAGCTAAATGTTTGGGAAAAAAGAGAAAATATGGGTTAGTACAAACCACATGTACTAAGTATAACTCCTATTGACAAAATCATCAATGCATGAGAAAAGACACAATTTAGTCAAAACTATGCACAATGACCAACATTTTGATATACACAGATAAGGAAAATCATAATCATATCAAAATATAACTAACTCAAGCAACACTTATGCAACGCCAAGAACAAATCCCCACCCCCGTTCAAAGCTAAGTATCAAAGTAAGCAACCCATTCATACTTACAACATATTATCATATATAACATGCTTCAAATATCATGTCTATGTCATAGTTTATCAACACAATCATAATAATAATAATAATAATAATAATAATAATAATCATTACGAGAACCATCCTATAGGATCCCACATGTGCAATGTGTAAGAGAAGTCCCATACCCTCCCTCACACTATGTAGTAACCTTTTAAGACAACCCTAATAGAAGTTCACATAACTTTTTCATACCTTTACATTAGGGAAATAAGTACCATAACAGACATGAGACCATCTAAGCTACATGGAATCGGTACCGAAAAGAAAGGTTTAACACTTGCCTAAGGTGAAACCTTTCATACATAAATATTCTAGGTGGATCCACTATGCTAGAGTCCTATGAGGGAACATAGTTAAGGAACAAGGAGATTGTCTCTAGAAACCTTGACTAACTAAGCGTGAAGGTTTCCATCTCATGAGACAACACATATCTTGGGAATCCACACTACTAGTCGTTAAGAAACCCATGTGGGAGGCCAAACTTACTAACGTGAGACCTCAATCACATTTACATGCCCTTTCAGTTCTAAGAAAATATTAACTTTAGTAGTCATCATATAACATCATACAAGTTCACATTAGTCTCTTTTAAACCCTTAAATAAACATCTAATCATAATAGCTCATAGGTGATCACAAGTGAGAACTATCCTTTCAGTTTAGACACAATATAATCATGAAAGACTACATCCAATCATATAATGATCACATCATAATATAATTACATACTTGATAGGCGATTCATAGTTCTAGGGTTATGGATGAGGGATCCTTATCACCAATATTACAACAACATAATTAACTATCGCATCATTATCACATAAGTAGATTTCACCTTGGATATTTAAGATCAAAGGAGAATCAAGATCATACCTTATTGCCATTCATGTGACTTCATACTTCAATAACCATCATATGAAATAGGGAGATTCATGAAGTAATAACATAACTAAAATCAAAGTACACAAGTGACATGTTCATCCCCCTCAACTATTCACCTTAATCAACCCAAGAATCTCATAGAAATTCATAAGTTGAACATCAATTCATACTTAAACAACATAAATTCATCATAATTCATCAAATTAGCTCACAATTTCGTTTTAGAAAGAAGACCCATATGAGGAAAAAAACCTTGTTTTGGTGGATTTAGAAATTATCGTTTTTGAAGGACCTCTTGGATAAAGGATTCCTAAGAGTGAAATAAACCATACCTTATAGATGAGAAATCCACGAAATTGGGTTGAAAAACATGAAGGCTTGATCTTTTTCTTGGAGCTCTATGTGTCTTCAATGGAGTTCTGGAGGAACAGAGAATTTGGGGGAGAGAGAGAGAGATATTTATGAGTTCAAATTTTGGGACTTTATTTGAGTGATAAGATTGACCTAAAACTGACCCTAATACATTATATGGTCACCCCTTAAATTACCCAAAAGTCCCTCACTTAAATGGGTTTATTTTGTGATGTCAAAACACCAAAAATATGACTTTTTACGAATATGGGAAGTGGCTCCGCATCGCGGGGACAACACACTTTTTATTTGGAAAATAAAATTTGAACCTATGAGGTCCGTGTGGGCTGCGCATCGCGCAGCAGCCCACTGAATCCTGACTTATGCAGGCTGCTTTGGCTGCCTGTCCACCCATGTTAGGGTCCTTCTCAAGAACACTTCTGGTTGTCCTTGGGGTGTCGTTATCGGACACTTAGATTATCTATACTATACTCTACCTATACAAACTTCTTTTAAAATTTCTTTATTCCATTTGACCCTCCGAACCTTCCCCAAACCTAGGGACGTGTAGTAGTTAAATTTCAGTAGTTTCCGGACGTTAAGGCCTTTCTTTAATCTTATTGCTCCAATACTTCTCAAACAAGTCTTTATACTTATTTAGGTCTAAAACCATCTTTACTCAACATATAAGGCTCTAATATAAGTCGTGGAAATTTCCAGGTTTGTCAATACTCCCCCCTTAGCAAAATTCGTCCCCGAATGACACTCGAAATCTTTTTATAGGAAGAAAAGACTCAAGATCAGCAGCCAATCAACCAACAATATAATAGAATGAGTCACAACTCATAGGAGGAAATATCAACTCCTTTAGACACATAACATGGATCAACAAGTAGAAACTTACTCCATACATACTTATAACAACAGCTTAACTTTTCATCTCACATAAGGAGGTACTACCTTCTCTATTTCAATGTGAGCTCAATATGAACATTAAGAGTTTACATGTTGATTTATTAGAAAAACAATATCAATTATGATTATTATAATATTCATAAACACTTATAGCACACAACACACTCAAGTGAAAGCCACATAATAAACCTATTTCATGGAAAGACAAGAATGCAACTTAGGCATGAATTTATACTATAATATGCACATATTTCGAAAAAACATGATAAGTTCAACAATTTTCATAATAGTAATGTAAGGAATTACTAACCTTAATCTTGGCTAGGATTAAGGGTAAAAAGATGAGGATAGCGGGTCTTCATGTCGGCCTCGACCTCCCATGTTGCACCCTCAACAAGATGGTTCATCCATAGAAAATTTACGGAGCAACCTCCTTATTCCTCAATTTCTTAACTTGGAGGTCCAAGATCTCAATCGGTGCCTCTTCAAAAGAAATATACTCTTTTAACTCTAAGCCTTCTAGAGTAAGAATGTAAACTAGGTCCCGTATACTCATCTTGAGCATGGAAACATGGAATACTGGATGAATCATGGCCAACTCATTTAGCAACCTCAAATCTTAGGCAATACTCCCAACTCGCTCCTAAATTTTGTAAGGGACCAAATAATGAGGATTAAGTTTCCCCTTCTTTTCAACCTTATCACCCCTTTCATGGATGAAATTTTCAAATACACTCAATCTCCTAATTCGAATTCAAGATCCCTCTTTCTATTATAAGCATAAGATTTTTGTTAACTTTGAGGTATTTTTAGTCTATCTCTTATAACTCTAACCTTCTCCAGAGCTTCATAAACCAAGTCAGGACCAAGTAGCGCAAACTCACAAACCTTATACCACCCAATCGGATATCTACACCTCCTCCCATAAAGTTCCTCAAAGGGTGCCATGGAGATAGTAGAGTGGTAGCTATTATTGTAGGAGAATTCTATTAAAGGTAGAAGGTCGTCCCAATTAACTTTGAAGTCGATGACGCAAGCCCTCAACATATCTTCAAGGGTTTGAATAGTGTGTTCCGCTTGACCATCCATCTTGGGATGAAAAATGGTACTAAACTTCACATTCGTACCAATCCCACTTTGGAAAAGCTTTCCAAAAATGGGAGGTAAATTGAGTACCTCTATCTAAAATAATGGGCAAAGGGGCTCTATGCAATCTCACTAGTTTACATTCTTGGTTTCCTATCCACAATGACCTATATCGAGTCATGTTGTCCTCTAGTACGAGAAAACCCTACTACAAAGTTCATGTCAATATCCTCCCATTTCCATGTAGGAATATCTATATTTTTAGTCAAGCCACCCGACCTTTGATGCTACTCTTTCATTTGTTGGCAATTTGGACACTTAACAACAAATTCCGCTATGTCACTTTTTATATCATTCCACCAATATATTTCTCGTAAGTCGCTATACATTTTTGTAGCACCCGGGTGAATGGAATACCGGGATACATGAGCCTTTTCCATGATTGATTCTCTTAAACCATCCACATCCGATATGCACAACCTTCCTTGGTGACTAAGAACCCCATCTTCTAATTGAGAGAAAGACTCATTAGATTCCTTTAACTCCATTAATAGTGGATCAACAACTTGATTGGATTTCACCCTAACCACTAAAGATGACTCGGAGTTGTGCTAAACCTTGAAACCACTTTTCAGAGAGTCTTCTAGTCGAACACCCAAACAAGACAACTTTATGAACCTCTTTTACTAGCTCCTTCTGATCATCAACTACATTAGTCACACTACCCATGTACACTATACTCAAAGCATCCTCTACCACATTAGCTTTTCCGGGATGGTAAAGAGCACTCATGTCATATTCGTTTAAAAGTTCTAACCATCTTCTTTGACGTAGGTTCAAAACCTTTTGGGTAAACAAATATTGTAATCTTTTGTAATCGGTGAGTACATTAACATGTACCCCAAGAGATAATGTCCCCAAATTTTCAATGCAAATATCACGGAAGCAATCTCAAGGTTAGGAATTGGGTAATTTTTCTCATGTGGCATGACTTGTCTAGAGGCATATGCTATGACTTTACCATGTTTCATGAACACACATCCTATACCTACTTGGAGACATCAAGTTAAACCACAAACCCTTTGGTATCCTTTGGCGAAGTCAATACCAGAGAAGAGGTGAGTCTATCTTTCAATAACTGGAAACTCATTTTACATGATTCGGGCCATTCGAATAAGGACTTCTTTTGAGTTAAGGATGTTAATGGAGTTGCGATAGACGAAAATCCCTCAGCTAACCTCCTATGATAACCGGCCAACCTTAGTAAACTTTGGATGTCAGTAGGATTTAAAGGTCTAGGCCAACAATTGACTACTTCCGTCTTCCTTGGATCAACCTCTACCCCTTCACTAGAGACAATGTGACCAATAAAGGAAACCCATCGCAACCAAAACTCACACTTGTTAAACTTATAAAAAATGTTGGTTATCCTTGAGAACTTGAAAAATTATTATCAAGTGTCCCATATGATCATTGTCACTCCTAGAGTATATCAAAATGTCATCAATAAAGACAATCACAAACAAGTCAAAATACTTTCTGAAAACTCGATTCATAAGGTCCATGAATGTTGCTGGGACATTTTTTATACCAAACAACATTAGTAGGAATTTCAAAGTTATCATATCTTGTTCGGAATGCCATTTTCAGAATATCAACCTTCCTCACTATAAGTTGATGATAACCCGACCTCAAGTCAATCTTTGAAATATAGCTCGCTCCTTGGAGTTGATCAAACAAGTCATCAACCCTAGTGATCGGGTAGTTATTCTTTATTGTGACTTTGTTTAATTGATGATAGTTGATACACATTCTCAACAACCCATCCTTCTTCTTTACAAACAATACCGGATCGCCCCATGGAGATATGCTCGATTGAATAAAGCCCTTATCTAACAAAACTTTGAGTTGAGCCCTTATCTCCTTCAACTCTGCTAGGGCCATCAAATATGGACGGATTAAAATAGGTTGTGTATCCAGCACCAAGTCTATGCCAAAGTCAATCTCCCGTTCTGGAAGAATTTCGGGAAGGTCATCGAGAAAGAACTCCAGAAATTCCCTCACTACGGGTACCGACTCTATTTGGGGGACCTCGGAATTAAGATCCTTAACTCTTAGTATGTGGTAGAGACAAATCTTAGCAATCAATTTTCTAGGTTTTAGACATGATATGATCTTACCCCTAGGATTTAAGTTTCCTTCCTTCCACTCAAAAATGGGTTCATTAGGGAATTGAAATTTCACTATCCTTGTCCTACAATCAATAGAGGTAAAGCAAGCATGCAACCAATCCATACTCAAAATAACATAAAAATCTAGCATATCAATTCAACTAATGTAACTTTATTGGGCAAGGAAATAGGACAACCTTTATAGACTCTGTTAACCACCGCGAAATCACCAACAGGGGTAGAATCCAAAAAAGGTTCGTCTAATTTGTCGGGCAGTATTTCAAATTTCACGGCTACAATAGGGGTTACAAATGACAATGTAGCTCAGGGATCCAACATGGCATATACATCAAAGGAAAATAATTTTAACATACCGGTGACCATGTTCGGTGATCTCTCTTGATCACTTCGGGATTGGAGAGCATAAAAGAGATTCTTCTTAGGAGCATCCAGGTTTGGGTCACTTGCTTGAGCTTGAGCATTCTCCCCTCCTTGAATCTTCATCATTAGGGAAATATTTCTTCATGTGACCACTCTTTCCACAATTATAGTAATTACCCGTGCCTACAAGACACTTTCCATCAGGCTTTCTACCACATTTAGAAAAAGAGGGCCTATCAACATAAGAACTACCACCTTTCCC
>JAKWJD010001327.1:0-35502 GCA_027705065.1 Solanum peruvianum | reverse complement strand
ATATGAAGAAATTACAAGTAAATCTTTGTGATACACGGAAGTAAAAATGGTAATTGACTACTAAATATCCCAAGTTAAACTATATTGTCAGTTAAACCTGCTACATTATTGTTATTTTAAAATTGACGAGAGATCTTCAATTTTTACATACAAGATACCTAGATAAACCTTTTTTTTGTTCTAAAAACATAATAATTATGTGACTAGCCAAAAGATCTTTATTTGTTTCTTTTTATGGTATATATATTTAGTAAAAGTAACTTCTTTCCTTACATTTAATACAACTTTGAATGTCATAGATACCATCAACGATCAAGATAAGGTAAGAACTTATTACTTTCCTTATTTAGTTTATGCGATTATTGAGGAAATATTATAGAGCTAGCAAATAAAATTACCATGCACAATTCTAATTTAAAAAAATTATATATATTTACATATGTATAATCGTAGTCAATATATTATTTTAAAATATGTGATAACATAATTATAATTAATAAATTTTGATCATCAGGTTCTTTATAGCGATGAACTTTCATGGAGCTGCTTACAACCTTCTAGTCATAGTCCTTCCAAATGGGAGTCGTCTATGAAAGTTGGTCGTTGTTTTGGATATGGTACTCTACTTGTTTCTCTTACATACACTTGATTAATTTGTTAACGATTAACATGTCATCATAAAACAAATAGAAAAAGAATCAACTAATATTTTTGTCTCCGTTGAAATTGAACGTGAAACCTCATACCTTCCTCCTAATTAAGATTCACGATTTCTTAATAATAAATAAATAGATAAATAATTATATTTAACATACCAACATGCATTCAATCCATTTTATATGTTTGTTTTACCGAAAAATATTTGAAATATATTTGAATTTGATCGAAATTACTGTAACAATCCCAAACTTTAGATAAGACTGTATTTTAAAGGTTTTTAATCAAAGTTAGGATATATTTCAAACCCTTTTCCCTTTATTTTTCCATAATTAAAGCTTATATTATTTCCTTTTTCTTAAAAAAAGTAAATAAAATGTGCAGGTTATTGCAATGGTACTTGTTGCAAGTTGTGCTGCTGCACTACAGACATACTTTCTACTGAAGAATGGAAATATTCAAGCAAGTTGGCAACCCATTTGCCGTTTTGTTCCAATTTTCTGTGCAAAAGCATTAGGAGCAATTGTCACATGCATTTGTGGATTATTCACAAATACTTTACTTCTTTTTTATTCTTTTCATATTATCTTTAATCCTCTCCTAATCAAAAATGAAGATGACAATTAGAGGAAACGTTTTTTGCTTTTTCTTTAAAACTTTATTTTATGAATTCATTATTTGTATTAGTGTGCTATATATTGTGGACTAGAACGAGAAGTGAAGTTCCTTTTCTTTTTGCCTGATAGACTTGACTTTAATATTCTTTATTCATTAGTTGGTGTATTTTGTTTTATTTTTACATAAATAGACAAATTCTTCTATTGATTTATGTTTGTGCTATTCTTCTTGTCATTAAATGCATAACACTATAGTAAAAATAATGTTTGTAGCGGCAATAAATATACATATCAACAATAAGAGAGTTTATGTACATTAATTTATTGTTATTGGATCTAATGTCTATATAAGCTTTGGGGACATTTATAAAGAGTATATTATTTAATTAATAACAATAAGGTTATTATCGTTAATTGATTGCTGGTAAAGACATTTTTATTTTAATGTATATATGAATTGAAGGATTGGTTGGTTGCTTTGTTGAAGATTGACCTCCAGAGAAATGTGAATTCAAATTACAATTTTTTAATGAGATTATTATTTTCATATAAAATAAAGCTGATCATTCCCTCATATTTGGTAGTACTTTGAGAAAAAATTATGTCATGATCTAAATAGTTGTGTGTGAAAATCATAGAGTAGTTTTAAGTCAGCCTCAAATTATGAAAGGTATATCTCAATATTTTTCTCTAACAATTTGAATACTATAAGTCCATCCATATTTAAACTCTATTAGTGACAAAGGGCAATAACTAAAGTATTTAGATCCTCTTTGGATTGACTTTAACAAAAATACATTTTAAGTTAGATTTATATAACTTTTAAGTCAAAAAATAAAAAGTAGGAGAGACCTACTTTTGAATCATTCAAAATGGTATCTCGACAAAGAGTTTTGTCACGACCCAGGGGTACCCCTAGATTTAACAAGGCGTTTAAGACCCCGAGAAGCCTTATACAAGTCACTTAGCAAATCATAACATAAAGTAATAAAAAAATGCGCAGAAATTTAAAATATTTTAAACAATCAAAGTCTTTCATAAAACGAGCGAAAGTCTAACAACATTGTCTGAAACAATCTAACGTAAGAGATAAAGTCTTGAGACGAAGACCATATAATAGTCCAACATGAAAAGGAAAACATAAAAGAGAAATGGGTGATCCAATCCTCGAATACAATTAGGATTCACAAAATCTTCACTTCCTTTATCAACTAAGAACCTATCCACAAGTGTGTGATCAAGAGCGTCGGACCTTACATTTTGATATTAATGTAGGCAAGAGTATGTATTACTACAAGAATGTATAAATATGATAGCTTGCGTGAACAACATAAACATAAGCAATAGTCAATATAATACATAACACATAGGGAAAATCAAGACATAATGAACATCATATTGAAAGAGGATTACTTCCTCAAATAAGCTCACTTAACCTTAGCAAATGATTAGGTCATCCGCCTCAAGCTTACATCATTAAAGGAATGTCTAGCAATACTCCAAGCTAATCATCTTCATAAAATAATCAAATTGTTCATATTTAATTTTAAAAACATGGGGATTCACCTCTTTGACTAGATTATAAAGGCTAACGGGTATACGCCTCTTGTCTTACTTACTTTTAGACTATAAATACTCACCTCCAGAATCACATCATTTGACACGGGTACTCACCTCCATATCATTTCATAAGGATCATGGATACTCTCTTCAATGTCTATTTATCATAATAAGAACGTAGGTAATCACCTCTTGTAAAATTCTAAGGATTATGGGAAATCATACCATATCCTTAACATAATGAGGTGAAGGGTAATCGCCTTTATCCTCATCATTCATTAAGTATTTTAGTCTAGATTCATTTTAGGTGAACAATCCTCCAAACTAAAATAATTTATGTTAGTAAACCTTTCATGTTCATTCAATCATGCATATCAATTTATTATGAAGTATGCCTTCCCTACTTCATCAACAATCAACAATTCCTAGACTAGACTTTAATATCAAAGCTGTAGTAATGGTAGTTCATCTTATATGCCTCAATCTCATGACAATCTATAATGTACCACACCAATCCTATATAAATACACCTAAATCCTCAATTCCCCTAATTATGGTATAAACTCACTTACTTAAATATCATCTTTCTATGCATGGGTACATGTAAATTCATCCTATAAATATGTAATTATATTGGTTCAATCACAAATAATCATAATCCACTTAATTGGATCGATACCAGAAAATTAGAAGAAACCCTAACTAAAATTGGGGAAATTCTTCTTCTACATTAGGAAAATAATGAGGGCTCCATGAAACAAATTATTCCATGGATGCAAAGTCATCATACTTTAGTTGAAAAGCCCACAAAAGCTTGAAGATTGGGAGACTTGATCTTGATCTAGCTTCAATCTCTTCCTTCTTCTCTACCTTCTAGAGAGAGAATATTTGAGAGGAAGATCTTGGGTTTTTCTTTTTGGTTCCTGAGAGAATGATTTAATGTGCGGGGAAATTTGGGAATAAAATGCTATATTCTTTTCTAGGTTAATAGTAAAATGACGTAGTACCGCATTAAGAAAACTACTAAAAGACACGAAGAACCCTAACTTAAGAACTAAGGGACCTTCACGCCGGAGCTTGCCAAAAAACATGGTGACTCGCTAGGTGGACCCTTTCGCTCCCCTATGTTTTAGTAGCTCATCCAAGGAAACAGTCCACTTTGGCGATGTGGAAGGACTCTCGACGATGCGTCGACTGGAACAGTGAGCCCCGACTTGGATCGCCTAATTTTTTCTAGTGTGTTGGGCCATGGGACAGTTCACTAGGTGACTATGGGTGCACTTGGTGGAACTCCAAGTAACTTTGGCGACGACACTTCCCCTTGCCAAGTTGGCTTGGAAAGGAAATGTTTTCCTTCAACAATTCCCTAGGTAATATAGTCTCAGTCCTTCTTCTGTGGATCATTACCCCTACACACTTATCCTTAAAGACTACTAGATTTTGGGGTCTTACATTATCTCCCCCTTCGGATCATTAGTTCTCGAATGAGATCCTTAGCACATCTCTAAACGAAAAGACTCGAGAAAAGCATCCTGTCATGCATGCAACTCATAAAAATGCACATAAACAGGGAGGAATCATCAACTCCAAGATTTAAATACTCAATGAACCATATGGAAGTAGGAACTATATGAAACAATCCAATATGCGTTAAATTTAAGATTTCATTCATTGAACGAGGAACTACCATATCTAAACATAAGAACAATGCTCAACACAATCTAATGGAACCAAAATGCAATTTATATACAAAGAACATATTCAAGGAGGCAATATCCACTTTAAGCTAAGACATGTTCAACAAATCATATCATGAAGTATATAAGCAACTCATACTCAATGCTCAACAACTTGCATAAAATAAATCACAACAACCATTTTCATCCAAAACTTGAGCTTTTTCATGAACACGCAAATTAAAGGAAATCATGAAAATATATAAAACACACATGACTTCAAACAAGATCAACCCAAGAGGAACTCATTACCTCAATCTAGAATGGGAGGAAAAATATGAGGATACCGAGACATCATATTATCCTGGGCCTCCCAAGTAACACCCTCAATAAGATGGTTTATCCATAACACATTCATGGAAGAAACCTCTTTGATCCTCAATCTCTTAACTTGATGTTCTAAGATGTCAGCTAGAACTTCTTCATAAGAAAGGTTCTCTTTCACTTCCAACCCTTCTATGGGAATTATGGATGTCAGATCTCCAATACACTTTTTCAATATAGATACATGGAAAACAAGATGTACCGACGTCAATTGATTTGACGAATGAAGCTCCTATGCAACTATACCAACACGCCTCAAAATTTGATATGGGCCTATAAAGCAGGACTAAGTCCCCCCCCCCCTTTTTTTTTTATCAAACCTCAGTCCACTCTTCATGGGTGAGATTCTCAAGTAAACTCAATCAACCATATAAAATTCAAGGTCTCTCTTTCTAACATCCAAATAAGATTTTTATCGACTTTTGGTCATTCTCAACCTCTCTCTAATAATTCGTACCTTCTTTATAGCCTCATGAACTAATTCGGGTCCTATCAAAGCAATGTCACCCACCTCAAACCATCAAGCAACGTCACCCACCTCAAACCATCCTATAGGAGATCTACACCTCCTACCATAAAGAGCCTCAAATCGAGCCATAAAAATACTAGAATGGTAGCTATTATTATAGGTAATTTCATTCAAGGGAAAATTGTCTTCTCAATTTCACATGAAATCTATCACGCAATCCCTCAAAATGTCTTATGTTTTTTGTATTATTCGTTATGCTTGTCCATCAATTCGGGGGTGAAAAATTGTGCTAAGCTTAACTTTCGTGCCAAGAACCTTTTGGAAAGACATCCAATATTGGGAAGTAAACTGAGTACATCTATCGAAGATAATTGGTAAGGGCACTCCATGAAACCTTACCATATCTCTAAAATACAAATTAGCATAATCTCTCGCCGTATAGGAAACGTTAATAGAAATGAAATGGGCTAACTTCGTCATTCGATCTATTGTAACCCAAGTGCAATCATATTGATGCCGAGTATGGGGAAATCCTACTATGAAGTCCACATTCAAATATCCCCACTTCGAAGTAGGAATGCTAATATCTTTGGAACTTCCGATTTCGATGTTCAAACTTCACTTTTGACAATTAGGACACTTAGCGACAATTCCCCCAAATAGTTTCATCATCCCATTTTACCAATAAATCTCCCGCAAATCACGGTAGATTTTGCTGGCCCCCGAGTGAATAAATTATAAGAATTATGGGCTTCTGACAAGATTTGTTCCCTCAATTCATGCACATTCGAAAAAAAAATATGACCTTGATAACTTAGGACACAATCTTCGTCTTAAGAGAAATTCTTTTACATAGTTCTTTAGCACCGCCTCTTTCAATTCAAATAAGGTCTAAATCAAGACATTATACTGCTTCAACACTAGACAGAAAGACAATTCAGAACGATTATGGACCATAACGCCACCCTTGGTGGAATCCACTAGTTTAACTCTCAATATGGTCAACCAATTGTAATACCTCAAAAGCTAGTAGACTAAACTAGAGCCTTAAAATTAGGGTTCTAGAGTTTGATATGAGGGTTAGGATCGAAAAAAAGGCTTCCCACACTTGGAATGAGGCCTTTAGGGGTTAAACATCAAGGAACATGTTACACCCCATAGTTTAGAAGACCATATAAGGTTTATTGAGTGTTTCAAGGTCAAGTACAAAGGCAAAGGGGGAAAGCCTAATCCAAAGGACAAGACTTCTCCAAGCTTGGAGCACACTACCTCATGTTCATGACCACAACCATAACGAGTAGTGTGGACCACAACTCATGGTGTGGTTCATGAAGCCAAGGCAGTAGATCCCTAAGCTCTGCCTCAAGTGTATTACCTTCACGAATCACTTCACGACCAGTCTTGACCACGGTTCGTGGGAAGGATTGTGAAGAGGCCTTATCATGAGGGAGGTCAAGATACTTTAGCAAAGAATTGCCCCAAAGTTCAAGGCCATCACCACGAGCAGTGGTCTTGACTATAGAGTGAGAAGCCTCGTTAAGTTCTTTTAGCTTTGTGGAGCCAATTTCTTTAGGCCAGCTCATTGGACCATGAACCACGAGCTACTTCATAAATAGTGGTCTTGACCACTGTTCGTGGGAATTCCCGTGATCATGCCATAGATTTTTAGAGGCCAAACCAAGTGGCCTAGATACTGTCCCAAAGACCACGAGCAGGACCACCGTCAACGGTGAGGACCACGATTCATGGTGCCTCTCGTGAAGCTTGGACAGTAGGCTGACAAGTGGAGGAGTTTTTATGAAATTCCAAACGTGGTACTTATAGGATGGGTCGTTTAACCTAGTCTTAAGTCAGTTTTTCACAAGACCCAACTAAATTCCTAAAATACTATCCCATCAAATATTTCTCTCTCTAGAAAACTCAAGACTTGAGGAAGAAGATAGAGCTTGAAGTCTAGGTCAAGAACAAAGACACCATTGTTGCAAGCGTAGTAAGTCTTTGTATCCCAGGTATGTTAGATTATTCATCTATGGTTTCTTCCACCAATCGAGACCCCCAACTGTGAAAAACCCAATTTAGTTAGGGTTTCTTCCTATATTGTGGGTAGATTTGGGTATGATTCCAATTGAGTGGATAATACCAAAGTATTACTGATTTAGTATTGGATAATGATAGCATGATGAATTTATGTGAATTTCGTTGTTAACCCTAGTCTAATTGGATGAATTTATATTATGTTGGCTTACGCCATGTGAGGTAGAATTGAGGATTCATAGGTGATCTTCTAAAGTTAATGCATGTGTAGTAGTTGTTCAAGTACGACATACAAACATGAATTGAAATAGACTACAGAATCTATGATGGATCATGATTAGTGAAGTTGAAATTGAACCTTAATGATTAATTATGACTAGAATTGCTTAATGGTGGAATTTGTAACTAGATTATGTTGTGATGTAGATATGTATGCGGATTTTTTTAGAAAGAAGCTTCGAGAAAGTCTTGTGGTCATGAATGATAATCACTAGGGCTTTAGAGTAAAGTTAATTTGATGAACTATGAATGATAAGGCATTGAGAGTATGAGAATAGAAGGGTAATGAATAGAATTGTGATGAAACATATTTACCTACCTAAGATACCGCTTAAGTGGTTCAATGCATAGAATGAAGACATACATGAGTAGGATGATATCCATCTTTGATGCATGAACCCTAGGTGTGAAGACGAAAGTTAACTTCGAACCTCAAGGAGGTGTAGTATTAGACTATGTCTGTGGTAATTAAACTACTTTAACTATGAATACATCCATGTATAATGTAGTAATTCTATATATTTTGATGTGATATGATTAGGAATATATACATGTATAATGTACTCATTCTAGATGTGATTATTTAATATGAGCATTGACCCTAGTGAAGGGGCAATATATGATAATATGCATGTTGTTTGAAGTTTAGTACATGCTTTATAAACACTTTGAAAGTAAAGTGAATATGCTCATGACCTAGTTGTTGTGTTGTTGAAAGGTCAATTCCATAGACACACTTCGCATGAATATGATAGGAGGTGAAAGGTTTGTCACCTATAGTGATTCTAAGGTTTGAATACTAGTCTCACCTATTAAATTTACGAGATTAGTATGAACTATGTTGAATTGAGCATCAATAAATTCTTCCATAAATATGAACTTAAGACAAGAATCAATGTAAACTCAATGGTACTTAATGCCTAGCACTGAGCGGATATGAATTTGAAATGGAAGCTTCTACACTAGTTGAATCTGGATTTCTCTTCAAATCTTTTACACTAGTTGAGTTCTAATTTTCCAACTAGGTTCCTTTTGCACTACATGAGTCTGGGTTCCTAAAATTAGGTATCTCATTAGATGGAAACCTTCTAACTTAGTTGAAATATCCTTATCCCACAACTATGTGACCACATATGTTACTTAGCTACTGGATCCACCTAACATATGTAACACCCCATAGAAAAAACAGACCAAAAATCAGTTTTTCAGAAAAACCTGCAAGTGCAACTGAGGTGACCATCGACGGACCGTAGCTTGACCCATGGTCCATCCTGCACAACCGTCGATAGGATCAAAAACTCCCAAAAATATCAGCCCAGGAAAATTGGTTAAGTGTTGGTCAACGGAAGGACTTACGGTTCGTAGGTCAAACTATGGTCCGTAGTCCATGACCGTCGATTGATACCCCCTCCGCCCACCCTCTAACAAGAGACACGGATGACCAGCAGGGTCCGTAAGTGGACCCACGGTCCGTTTGTCTGACCGTAGGTTGGAATTAGCATGCAGTTAAGGGGGAAATGCAGTTGGGTCAACTTCAAATGATCATAACTCTTATCACAAAATGAATTAGATGTCTCATGACCTACCTACAGATAGATAATTGAATTAGTTTTCCATATCCACCAACCTTTCTAAAATCAGACTTCCGAGTAAAAAATTATGCCAATTTTAGTAAAGGCATGTCGAACAGGCCCAACAGACGGACCAACCGATGAGGCGTGGATCAATCGACAGACCGTCTGTCCTGGCCGTCGATTGTTCCAACAACAACTTTTCCAGGGGTCTTATGGACCTTTACCACTCCGTTTAAACCCTAATATACGTCGTTTTTACCCTAAATAATAAGATTTTAGTCATTTTAAGCCTAGAAACATAATTAAAACATATCTAAGTCAAATCATTAAATCAACACTTTGAATTCGAAGCAAGAGAAAAGAAAAAGCTCAAGAACCCTAGTTCAAGAATGCAACAAGCTCTAGCAGTTCCAGCCCCAAAAGTGAAGTTTTTTTCCGTGGATTTCATCACCAGATATGTGGGATTTCACTAGTGGGTTCCTTTCACCCATTGGGTCCCTAGTTTTCAGCCAGTTCTTGATTCTCTTATCATGATTAAACCTAGGGTATCAAGAACTTTGATAGAACTTCGTGATTTAGTTAAATATATGTTTCAAATCATATTATCATGTTACTACTCAGATTATTGCATGAATTTCAAAACCCTAACTTTGTATTTCTTTAGTTCTTGAATTACACATGCTAGGTCAGATATTTCAGACATTTCAGATATACATGCCTCAATTATAAAAGCATAATTATTAGATTAACTGTTGCATTCTCAGTTTCTAGCTATCCAGTTTTTACAGAAACTCAGACATATTTAGTAAATTTATAACATTCATTGGAAGTAGCATAATATCGAGTTGGACTAGGGTTCAACGTACCCAATTAGTCCTAGAACTACTAGCCAAATAGGTTGTAAGTCGCCTCTGTGGGAAATCAGTTTAGTGATCATGCCAGCATGCCTTGATACCTTTGGCAGGGTTTATTGGGTTTTCTCCATGGGGCGTATACATCGGACTCCACATTTAGCTCATGTGATTTTATTATCTGCTATTAGTAGCTCCTACAGATCTATCACACTCTTTGCATTGACCAGTTATCACTATATTCAGTATTCAGTTTCAACATGTTATAAGTTGGTCATTGTATCCAGTTAGCTCAGATTCAGTTTATCATGTCAGACTATTATACTTTCTTTTATGTTTGTTCAGTTAAATTTTATTTCAGCGTTACTTTCTACATGCCTAGTACCTTTCAAGTACTGACGCATACGTGCGTTGCATCTTCTTGTGACACAGGTTCAGGTTCTCAGCATCCAGATCATGCATGGATCGATTTCTGATCTTCAGTTCAACAGATTCAGTGGTGAGTCCTCATTCTCCGAGGACAACAGTTATGAGGTTCGTTTCAGTCTTTAGTCATTTAGTTTAACTTTTTGCTAGATTTATCTGGGGCTTGTCCTAGTATTTCTAGTTCAGTTTAGAGGCTTATTTCAAACATAGTTAGTTTTAGCTTAGTGTTGAGTTAGTAACTTTATTGTATTAAACTCATCAGTTTTCGTATATATCAGTTTTAGCTTATGGGTATTCCCCATCTTTTAATTATAAGTTATGATTTAGCTTCCGCATCAGTTTATTATCTTTAGTATGCTTGTGATCATGCCAGCGGGGTTAGTTTGGGATCACTTATGGTCCTAGGTTCTGTGTCTGCGTCTCAGAGGTAGGGCGGGGCGTGACAAAATTTTGTATAAGAGCACTAGGTTCAAGAGTCCTAGAATATGTGAAAAAGCCACACTAAGTAGAGTACTTTTCATTGGTTTGCAGTGCACCACATCTAATAATAGAGAGGCTATGAAGTGTTTTAGGAAAAACTACACTTTCTTGTTACTCTATCGTGCGTAAGGTATGATCTGATTCCATTCTAACTCGACGTTGTGTGCTTAAGATCATGCCTTCTCGTAGAGCTTAGACATGGAATGCTAATGCACGCAATGCTAATGCAGTTCCTCTAGTACCAGATAAGGAATTTCAAATGCAGAGTTTCAGAACGCCAAATCAACTTTTGGCTCAGAGTATGACCAACCAAAACAATCAGCAGGTTCTAGTTCCTACTAATAGAAATGACCGATTAGTGGCATCCAGAGTCTGTGATTTTTTTAGGATGAATCCGCCTAAGTTTTTTAGTACATTTTATGCTAATGCATACATCACCTACAATCTAATTAAATGTGTGATTTGGAGAGCTTAGTTCGATTCTTGGAGATATAGTTGAAGATTTGGTGAGTCCTCATAGCTTAGAGGATAAAACCACTATTTCATTTATTTCATGTTTAGACTATTATGGGCTGTGTCCCTAGGATTTTAATTCAAGTTGAGTTTAGATGGTTTGAGACAGTGTATAGATAGACATCCACTTGCTTTTATTGAGATTTTGATTGTATGGATAAAGTTTTAAATTTTTTGTACTTCTCTACTATCTTTCATGATATGCCAAGGGCTTGTATGAGACCGCTTCGGAGTCAAGTACGCCATGTTACATCTTAGGTGTACCCTGCATCGTGACATCTATGAACATCTCGAACAAACTCATTTCTCTCAACAACATGTGAAACACTACCCATGGATAACCGACTAAGTGAATCCACCACCATATTTGCTTAACTTGGATAATAGAGAACACTCTTATCATTATCTTTCAATAACTCAAGCCACATTATTTGGCAAATATTTAGATATTTTTGGGTAAACACATTCCAAACTCTTGCGGTCGGTGAAACTATAAACATGGACACCATACAAATAATGCCTCCAAATCTTTAAGGCAAATACAAGCGCCGCTAATTCAAGACGTGGAAGGATGGTTATTCTCATGAAACTTTAGTTACCTTGAAGCATGTGCAATCACCATAACATTTTTCATTAGTGAGAATACATCCCAACCTAACTCTAGGAATCACAATAAACAACAAAACCATTCGTCCCTTCCAACAAGGTCAACATTGGAGCGGAAGTAAGTTTATCTTTCAAATCTTGGAAACTTTTCTCACAAGTTTTGGACCATATGAAATTTTCTTCTTTAGAGTCAAAGTCGTAAAAAGAGAAGCAATGGAGGAAAAATCCTCCCGAAACCTTCTATAGTAACTGGCCAAACCCGAGAAGCTTCTAATGTGTTTCGGTGATAGAGGTCTAGGATAACTCTTGACCGCATCCGCCTTAATAGGATCTATGTCAATACCGTTACTTGAAATAATGTGGCCTAGAAAAGCTACAGAACCTAGCCAAAAGTCATATTTTCTAAACTTAGCAAAAAGTTGTATTTTCCATATGGATTTACAACAAAATCCTCAAATGATTTATGTGATCATCCTTGCTCCTCAAGTAAATCAAATTATCATCAGTGAACACAATCACGAATATATAAAGGTACCGTCTAGACACCTTATTCATCAAGTCCATAAATGTCGTCGGAGCATTTGTCAAATCAAAAAACATAACCAAAAACTGATAATGACCGTATCGGGTTTTAAAAGACGTATTCAAAATATCTTCCTCTTTGACCCTCAATCGGTGATAACCCAAATAAGGATCAATCTTGGTGAAGTAACTTGCCCCTTGAAGTTGGTCAAACAAAAAATCAATCCTGGGAATAGGATACTTATCTTGATGGTCACCTTATTCAGTTGTCGATAATCGATACACATATGAAGGGATCCATCTTTCTTTCTTACAAATAAAATTGGATCACCGTATGGAGAGATACTCGTTCAGATGAAACCCGTATCGAGTAATTCCTTCAACTAATCCTTTAGCTCTTTAAATTCTAGAGGAGCCATTCTATAAGGAGAAACAGAGATAGGTTGTGTGACCAGAAGAAGGTTAATCCTGGATTCTATTTCTCTTTTGGAAGGAATACCGGGTAAAGCATCAGGAAAATTTTCAAATACACTTTTACGACAAGGATCAACTCAAAAATATGAGTTTCAGACTCTACATCCCTCACTCTCACTGTATGGTAAATACAACCATTAGAAATCATTTTTCAAGCTTTAAGGCAAGAAATAAATCCATCTATTAGAATAGAATTTCCCCCCTTCCACTCAAGGATAGGTTCATTTGGGAATTGAAATTTGACCACACAAGTTCTACAATCTATAGAAGCATAACAGGAATGTAACCAACCCATCCCCATGATGACATAGAAATCTATCATGTCAAGTTCTACCAAATCCACCAAAGTAACTCAATTGGATAAGGAAATGGGACATCTTTTTTATACCCTCTTATTCACAAAAGAATCACCAATAGGGGTAAAGACTATAAAGGTTGTAACTATACATTGGGAAGCATATCGAATCTCATGGCCACTTAGGGAGTCAGAATAACAAAGTAGCACTTGGATCAAGTAAAGCATACAAATCATATTGAAAAGCTCAACAAACCGGTCACCACTTAAGGGGAACTCTCTTGATCACCTCTAGTTTTGAGTGCATAGAAACAATTTCTCTTAGGAGAATTCCCACGCAAACTACTTGGACCAGAAGAAGGATAGGGTTGAAACCTACAGTGCCATCCCCATTATTCTTAGCAACCCAAGGTCACTTCCATTTTTTTTAATCTGTTTCCCACATCCAAAATAAATAGTGCACCCCTCTAAGCACTTGTCACGACCGGGGAGCACCCCCTAGAGGTAACATGGCGTACTTGGACTCTCGGAGGTCTTATAAAATCCCATAGTTATCATTCATCACATTGACATACTAAATTTATTGGCAAATTTAAAACTTTTCATAGCACCGAGAAACATTCTTTCATATACATATAAAGTATAAGTCATAATACATATATAGCCTCTAAGTCTCTTTGACATCTTAGACTTAATAACTTTCGAGTACATTAGGGACACGACCCATAAGACACATTACATAACTACACAATATTTAAAGACTTTACAATAAGTACACATTAGGACATCCTTGGACTTAAGGATTCCTTTCCTTGAGCTTGGAAATCACCTATAAAGCTCTTAATCGTTCAATACATCCTTTAAGCATCCATAACCTACACTTTATGCAAAAATTAGAAAAGAATGGGATTAGCACAAGAATGTACTAAGTATGGTAACCATGTAAAAGCATGCATTTAAAAGGGGTATTTTCTTTGAAATCATACTTCTTGCTATTTTGAGTAAATCATCATAAAACCTTTATCAATATCATATATATCATTTTAATACTTCATAGAAACACAATCAAAATCCAAACATAATAAAAAAGCACTTATAGTATTTAAGTCCAATTTGAGGTCACTTTACAGTGAGCTCATTCCTCTTTACAGTGAACTCTTCCTTTTAATTCATTAGCCTCCCAATTAATCGTTTAGGGATACTTGGTGCAATGTATCTCCTTAGGACCAAATGGAAAATCATACATATCATCTACACAATACAACACATACAATCATAGAAGTATAATACCACATAGACATAGTTAAGTCAAGACCTTCATCATATAGTCAACAAGATCAACATCCTGAATAAAGACTCCTATCATGCACATTTCATAACAATTAAACAAATACTACAATGTCATGCATAAGGAACACATACATAGTGACATGAATTAGAACACCTTCCTAGAACTTATTAAGGAGTTACTTGTGCAATGTCTAGATGGGTTCATTACTTCCACCTATCGTAAGTAACCTCCCTTATGTCATTCTATTTAGGGTCCTAGTCATTTAACTTCCATTGTCCATTTTACTTTAGGGAAACTATAACCTTAACCGACATAGACCATGTGATGCTAAACATGGAATCCAGATTCATAGAACCCCACAGCGAAAGGAGGTGGTCTACCGGCCAAAGTAGAACAAAATGTGACATATATTTCTAGGTGGATCCACTAGCTAGTATCCTATGGTGGCAACATAGTTATGGAACTTGGAGGTATATGTGAAAACCCTATTTATGCCAAGATTAGGCATTGTAGTTATTCACTTATGGAAACCCTATTTATGCACATTGAGGCTTGTGGTTATCCACCTCATGAGATTTATGGTGACCTACCTTCCTACCATGGGAAAGGACACACACTCATATTCAAGTTCACTCGGTGCTAAGCTAAGTTCCCTTAATTGAAAACCTTTATTATATTTTTACTTTATAAATCATAGGTTTAGGAGAGTCATACCATCATATGCTTAACTCATAGGTCATAGATGGAAGTTCATAAACCTAAATCATGTAAAGAATCTTCACATGAACATAGCATATGTGAAGCATCATCTAGTTTAGGGTACACATGAATACACCATTGAAGGCCCCTCTCTTGAATAGATCTTCATACATGTGGTGTGTGTATACATATATGTGAGCAATCCTTTCACATAACACATTAAGTCACACAAGTTCATATATCAATGCATGAGTATATAGGCATAGCTATATGAGCAATCCTATCATATAAACCCACTAAGACACTATGCACATTCATACTTCATCCTTTCATACACATCATATTCATGACATGTTCATATATTCATCTTTCATAGACATGGAAACCAAACATATGAACTATCCTATCAAGATACACATGTGCAATGTATAGACAAGGTCCCATACCCTTTCCCATACTAGTACACCTATCAAGTAATCCTAGCTAGGAATACATAACATACTTCACATACATATACTTTACACATAGTACTAGACATTAGTGAATATGAGAACAATCTTTTATTTAGACACCCTTACTTATACTACTTGTAACAAGCATGTAAGTGAGATTGTGTGTACATTGGTCAACATGATCACATAATGGCTATCAATCAGAAACCATATTAGACCACAATATACTTCCAATAAAATACCACACAACACAAAATAGCATAGGAGTCAAGACAATATAAACATTATAACCAAGGCATCTAACTTTATCTATTTACACTTTCATATAAGGGGTACATGGGTAGGGGCAACTAACAATTTTAACACCTAATTGTCTGCACCTAAAAAATACCCTAAAATCAATATAATCATGATCATACAATAGCCACACAACTTAGATCACAACTGGATAGGAAGATAGGCACAATTACATCATAACGTGATTATCTAAATCTCTATATCATATGTTCATCAATTTGCCTTCAAGGCCATGGTCAACACATATATAATGACAATAAAGTAAACACCGCCACCACAAGTGGACCATACCACACAATGCCATACAAGGATTCATCAACATTTCTATAAAGAAGTAGAGAAGTAGAAGAGTAGAGGAAATAAGCATACTTACCAACTGCTCAACCTTTGATCCTCATTGATCAATACACCTTATCTACAAATAATTCATATATATGGAAGTATCTAAATGTACTTTAATCATATAAGAAACCATGTACAAGTCGCTACATGATTATTGTAACGACCTGTTTAGTCGTTTTGAGCAGCAGATTTTATTTCTGGAAAATTGGCTGATGCGACGGACCCCACGACGGACCGTCATGGGCACGACGGACCGTCGAGGGGGTCTCGTTCCAACACACTTAGAAATTAGAAAATGGGGTGCTGAAATCGACTCTCTGAACTTCGTGACGGAATGGCAGGACGGACCGTCACAGGCACGACGGACCGTCACAGACTCTTTAGTGAAAATTGAGTCTCTGAACTTTGCGACGACTTGCAGGACGGACCGTCGCAGGCACGACGGGCCGTCACAGGTTGCGTAATCCCAGTCTGGGTCGGATTTCTAATTAAGTTTTAAAGGGGCGTTTTGGACTATTCCTGCTATAACTATAAAATTCGTGGGTTTACATTAATAACTCAATTTCTTGGGGGATAAAAGTGGTAACCTTGAGTTAATTAGTGGGGTATTATTGTCATCTTTTATACTTAATTATATGTTAATTAGGGTAAAAGAAAGAGGGTTTGAATAAGAAAAATAGAAAGAACAAAGAGAGAGAGAGAGGATCGAACGAGAGAGAGGAACGAAGGGGATATCAGAGATTATGAGGATTTGCTTGCTTGATCACGAAATCTTCGGTGGAGGTAGGTTATGGTTTTTGATACTAGTCGTAGTAAACTCTTAATAGCGAATGATATGTATTGGTAGTATTGTAAACCCTGCTATATGCTTAATTGTATGCTTGCATGATTGTGATTTATAATTGTGATAAAATAAGCATGATGAAGATATTGAATCCCAAATCATGAAAAACTCTAATCTCTTTGTTAATGATGATGCCTTGGTGTAAAAGAAGGCTTGATGAACGAATATAATGAGATTAGTGGGGCGGGTGTCACGAACCAACACGTAGAATTAGGGGATCGGAGTGTCACGTTCCGACACATAGAATTAAGGGATCGGGTGTCACGAACGGACATGTAGAATTAGGGGATCAGAGTGTCACATTCCGACACATAGAATTAAGGGATCGGGTGTCACGAACCGACATGTAGAATTAGGGGATCGAAGTGTCACGTTCCGACACATAGAATTAAGGGATTGGAGTGTCATGTACCGACACATAGTAGTAGGGGATCGGAGTGTCACGTACCGACCAAGAGGAATAAAGATAATGAATTTGGAAAGATGTTAATATACTCAATCTAATGAACCTAATTCCCAAATGAATATGGTATTGAGGCTGGAGTCCTCATGGATGAACTTGGTAGTACTTATTGATGATTATAGTACTTGTTGTTGCTACATGTTGAGTATTATAGTTGATTTTATGATATTAACTGATATATACTATTTTCTATTTTGAGTTGGCCGATGATATCTACTCAGTACTTGTGTTTTGTACTGACCCCTACTTGTATGTTTCTTTCTTTGTATTTGTGGAGTGCAGCAAACGTGCCGTCGTCTTCAACTCAACAGTAATTCTAGCCAGTCTTCGTCACACCGGATCTTCAGGGTGAGATAATGCTTCTAGCTTGGACTGGATCTTCTTCTTCAAGTCTTGATGCCTTGAGCTTCCGGCATGGACTAGCTTTTTACTTGTTTTTGCGCTCTTAGATACTCTTAGTTTAGTAATTTGAGGATAGATGTTCTTGTGATGATGACTTCCAGATTTTGGGGATAATAATAGTTATTGAATTGATTTTATTAATGAGTTTAAGTCTTCCGCATTGTATTTTGTTAATTAATGTTTGAAATGATGGGGTTTAGATTGGTTGGTTCGCTCACATAGTAGGTTTAGTGTGGGTGCCAGTCGCGGCTCGGTTTGGGTCGTGACAAACTTGGTATTAGAGCATTAGGTTCGTTGGTCTCATCACACAAGAACGAGTCTAGTAGAGTCTTAAGGAACGGTAGGGGGACGCCTTTACTTTTCTTTGAGAGGCTATAAGACTTTAGAAAAATTCCATTCTTTCTTTCTTCTTTCGTGCTATTACTTGGATCCAATTGGTATCTAGGTGACACAATTGGTATCTGACCATCTTCACTCTTTTCGCAGATGGTTAGAACTAGAGCAACGACTGCACCAACACCAACACCGGCAAGACAAGAAACGTCTGAGCCAGCCACTGGGGCGGTGGCTCAAGGAAGAGCAGTGGCAAGAGGCAGTGGTAGAGGTCGTGGGAGGACGTCCTCTAGAGGGAGAGGACGAGTACCTAGCCCATCTGATGCTAGGGCGGTGACTCCTCCACCGACTGAGGAAGTAGTAAGAGAGGGTGAGGAAGGGGAGAATGAACAAGTGCAAAATGAGGAACTGCCACCCCAACCTACCCCAGAGATGATCAATCAGGTTCTTGCCTATCTTAGTGGGTTATCTGATCAGGGCCAACACCTCCAGTGTTTTCTTCACCAACACCTCAGGTTTCGGAGGTACAACATGCGGCTACCATGGCTCCCCTCATGGATACCTCATTGGAAATAGGCACGTTTCACGTCTGACTACAGGGCCTATAATGACAAGTGATCAGCATGAACTTTTCAGTAAGTTCTTGAAATTGAAACCTCCAGTCTTCAAGGGTGCTGAATCTGAGGATGCTTACGATTTTCTGGTTGACTGTCATGAGCTACTACACAAGATGGGTATCGTAGAACGTTTGGTGTTGAGTTCATGAGTTATAAGTTTCAAGGGAACGCCAAAATGTGGTGGCGGTCACATGTTGAGTGTTTACCAACAGAGGCACCACCTATGACTTGGGCCTCGTTCTCTAGCTTGTTTATGGAGAAGTATATCCCCGGACTTTGAGGGATAGGAAAAGGGATGAGTTCTTGAGCCTAGAGCAAGGTAGGATGTCGGTTAATGCATATGAGGCTAAGTTTCGTGCATTATCCAGGTATGCCACCCAACTTTGTTTCAGTCCACAAGAGCGGATTCGCCGTTTTGTGAAAGGGTTGAGGTCATAATTGCGGATTTCGGCCTTACAGGTAGCGGCTTGCGCAAAATCCTTCCAAGAAGTGGTAGACTTTGTGATAGAGGTGGAAGGAGTGAAGCCAGATGACTTCACCACGACATCGACATCAAAAAGGTTTCGAAAGGGAGGTGAGTCTAATGGTTCTTACTCCAGAGGGAAAGGCTCAGGAGGTTACTCGGCCCGACCAATTCAGTCTTCACTATAGACTGTAGTTGGGGGTCCAACTCAGACCGGTCAACACTTCTCTGAGAGAACTATGCTTAACTCCAGAGAGTGTTATGGATGTGGGGAGACTGGACATATTAGGAGAAATTGTCCGAAACAGAGTTATAGACCCCCGATAGCTAGAGGTAGAGGTGGTCATGGTAGAGGCCGTTATTCTGGAGGACGTGGTGGTTGAGGTAATGGTGGTCACCAAAACGGCAGAGGTAATGGGCCAACTGGAGCCACTACAACACAACATGGTAGGGGCAACGGACAGACAAGTAATGGGGCCCATTGTTACGCTTTCCCTGGGAGATCTGAAGCAGAGACATCTGATGCTGTTATCACAGGTAATCTTTTGGTTTGCGATTGCATGGCTTCTGTATTGTTTGATCCTAGAGCCACATTTTCTTATGTATCTTCTTCATTTGCTATTGGTCTTAATTTACCTTGTGAATTACTTGACATGCCTATTCGTGTGTCTACTCCGGTGGGTGAGTCTGTGATAGCAGAAAAAGTATATAGGTCTTGCTTGGTGACTTTTGTGGGGAGCAACACTTATGTAGATTTGGTTATCTTAGAGATGGTTGACTTCGATGTAATTCTGGGTATGACTTGTCTTTCTCAAATTTTGCAATCTTGGATTGTAATGCTAAAACTGTGACGTTAGCCAAGCCTGGGACAGATCAGTTAGTGTGGAGGGCGACTACACTTCCACCCCGGTTCGTATCATCTCCTTTCTTCGTGCTAAGAGAATGGTTAGTAAGGGGTGTTTAGCTTTCTTGGCACACCTCAGGGATGATACTACCCAAGTACCTTCGATTGAGTCGGTTTCGGTAGTCCGTGAGTTTTTGGATGTGTTCCCTGCAGATCTTCCTGGTATGCCACGGATAGGGATATTGACTTCTGTATTGATCTTGAACCGGGTACTCGCCCCATTTCTATACCCCCTTATAGAATGGCTCCCGCGGAGTTAAGAGAGTTAAAGGCATAACTTCAAGAGTTGTGGAGCAAAGGCTTCATTAGACCAAGTGCATCTCCTTGGGGTGCTCCGGTATTATTTGTGAAGAAGAAGGATGGGAGTTTTCGGATGTGCATAGACTACCGGCAGTTGAACAAGGTAACTATTAAGAACAAGTATCCCATTCCTCGCATTGATGACTTGTTCGATCAGTTACAAGGTGTTTGTGTCTTCTCTAAAATTGACTTGAGATCCGGTTATCATCAATTGAAAATATAGGCAACGGATGTGCCAAAGACTGCTTTTTGAACTAGGTATGGGCACTACGAATTTGTGGTAATGTCTTTTGGTCTTACGAATGCCCCTGCTGCTTTCATGAGCTTGATGAACGGGATCTTCAAGCCATATCTGGATCTCTTTGTGATCGTATTTATTGATGATATACTGATATACTCACGGAGTAAGAAGGAACATGAGGAGCATTTTAGAATGGTGTTAGTTTATTAAGGAAGAAGAATCTTTATGCAAAATTCTCCAGTGTGAGTTTTGGCTAGATTCAGTGTCCTTCTTGGGACACGTGGTTTCTAAGGATGGAGTGATGGTGGATCTATCTAAGATTGAGACAGTGAAAAATTGGGTAAGACCTGCTAACATGTCAGAAATAAGGAGCTTTGTTGGTTTAGCTAGCTACTACCGCCGATTTGTCAAGGGATTCTCTTCTATTGCTTCCCAATTAACGAACTTGACTAAGCAAAATGTTCCATTTGTATGGTCGGATGAGTGCGAAGAAAGCTTTCAGAAACTCAAGACTTTGTTGACTACCGCACCTATCCTTACCTTGCCAGTAGAGGGTAAGAACTTCATTGTGTATTGTGATGCATCCTATTCTGGGTTGGGTGCAGTTCTAATGCAAGAGAAGAATGTGATTGCTTATGCTTCAAGACAATTAAAGGTGCATGAACGTAACTATCAAACTCATGATTTGGAATTGGCCGCGGTAGTGTTTGCATTAAAGCAATGGAGGCACTATTTATATGGGGTTAAGTGTGAGGTCTATACGGATCATCGTAGCCTACAGTATGTCTTTACTCAAAAGATTTGAACTTGAGACGGGGAGATGGATGGAACTTCTGAAGGACTACGACATCACTATCTTGTATCATCCGGGAAAAGCGAATATTGTGGCGGATGCTTTAAGTAGAAAGGCCGTAAGCATGGGAAGTCTAGCTCATTTGCAAGTTTCTAGACGCCCATTGGCTAGAGAGGTTCAGATTCTGGCTAATGACCTTATGAGGTTAGAAATAAATGAGAAGGGAGGATTGTTAGCTTTTGTGGAGGCAAGATCTTCCTTCCTTGACAGGATTAAGGGAAAGCAGTTTAACGATGAGAAATTGATCCGGATCCGAGATAAAGTGTTGCTAGGAGAGGCTAAGGAAGCAATAATTGATGACGAAGGTGTTTTGAGGATTAAGGGAAGGGTATGTGTGCCTCGTGTTGATAACTTGATCCACACTATTCTTACAGAGGCTCATAGTTCCGGATACTCTATACATCCTGGTGCAACCAAGATGTACCGTGACCTAAAACAACACTTTTGGTGGAGTAGAATGAAGCATGACATTGTTGATTTTGTTGCCAAATGTCCAAATTGTCAACAAGTAAAGTATGAACACCAGAGGCCCGGAGGAACACTTCAGAGAATGCCCATTCCGGAATGGAAGTGGGAGAGAATTGCAATGGACTTGTGGTTGGTCTTCCCAAGACAATGGGTAAGTATTACTCCATTTGGGTAATTGTTGATAAGGTTAACTAAGTCTGCTCACTTCATTCCGGTCAAGGTGACTTACAATGCAGAGAAGTTAGCCAAAATCTACATCTCAGAAATCGTTCGATTGCATGGGGTTCCACTCTCCAATCATATCAGATAGAGGTACGCAGTTACTTCTAAGTTTTGGAGAACATTGCATGCTAATTAGGTACTAGGTTGGACCTTAGTACTGCATTTCACCCTCAGACCGATGGTCAGTCTGAGCGAACGATTCAAGTGTTGGAGGATATGCTTCGTGCATGTGTGATAGAATTTGGTGGCCATTGGGATAACTTCTTACCCTTAGCGGAGTTTTCATACAATAATAGCTATCACTCCAGCATTGACATGGCTCCATTTGAAGCATTGTATGGGAGGAGATGTAGGTCTCCCATTGGTTTTTGATGCATTTGAGGTTAGACCTTGGGTACTGATCTGTTGAGGGATTCAATGGAGAAGGTGAAAGCTATTCAAGAAAAGCTTTTAGCGGCTCAAAGTAGACAAAAGGAATATGCGGATCGAAAGGTTAGAGACTTGGAGTTCTTGGAGGGTGAACAAGTCTTGCTGAAGGTTTCACCCATGAAAGGGGTAATGCGGTTTGGTAAAAGGGGTAAGCTAAGTCCAAGGTATATTGGACCATTTGAATTACTTATGCGAGTAGGGGAGGTGGCTTATGAATTAGCCTTGCCTCCAGGGCTGTCCGAGGTGCATCCGGTATTTCATGTGTCCATGTTGAAAAGATACCATGGGGATGGAAACTACATCATCTTGGGATTCAGTTTTGCTTGATGAGAATTTGACTTATGAGGAGGAACCGTTGCTATTTTAGATAGAGAGGTTCGCAAGTTGAGTTCGAGAGAGATTGCATCCCCAAGTTCAATGGAAGAATCGACCGGTTGAAGAGGCCCTTGGGAGAAGGAGGCAGATATGCAAGAAAATTACCCACATCTGTTTACAGATTCAAGTACTCCTTTTCGCCCTTGTTTATTTTCTTGTGATCGTTCGAGGACGAACGATGGGTAAATTGGTATCTATTGTAACGACCTGTTATCGTTTTGAGCAGCAGATTTTATTTCTGGAAAACTGGCTGATGCGACAGACCCCACGACGGACCGTCATGGGCACGACGGACCGTAGAGGGGGTCTCGTTCCAACACACTTAGAATTAGAAAATGGGGTGCTGAAATCGACTCTCTGAACTTCATGACGGAATGGCAGGATGGACCGTCACACAGGCGTGATGGAGCGTCACAGACTCTTTAGTGAAAATTGAGTCTATGAACTTTGCGACGACCTGCAGGACGGACCGTCGCAGGCACGACAGGCCGTCACAGGTTGCGTAATCCCGGTCTAGGTCGGATTTCTTATTAAGTTTTAAAGGGGCGTTTTGGACTATTCCTGCTATAATCATAAAATTCGTGGGTTTACATTAATAACTCATTTCTTGGGGGATAAAAGTTGTAACCTTGAGTTAATTAGTGGGGTATTATGTCATCATCTTTTATACTTAATTATTGTTAATTAGGTAAAAGAAAGAGGGTTTGAATATAAAATAGAAAAACAAAGAGAGAGAGAGAGAGGATCGAACGAGAGAGAGGAACGAAGGGGATATCAAAGATTGTGAGGATTTGCTTGCTTGATCACGAAATCTTCGGTGGAGGTAGGTTATGGTTTTTGATACTATTCGTAGTAAACTCTTAATAGCGAATGATATGTATTGGTAGTATTGTAAACCCTGCTATATGCTTAATTGTATGCTTGCATGATTGTGATTTATAATTGTGATAAAATAAGCATGATGAAGCTATTGAATCCCAAATCTTGAAAAACTCTAATCTCTTTGTTAATGATGATGTCTTGGTGTAAAAGAAGGCTGATGAATGAATATAATGAGATTAGTGGAGCCGGTGTCACGAACCGACACGTAGAATTAGGGGATCGGAGTGTCACGTTCTGACACATAGAATTAACGGATCGGGTGTGTCACGAACCGACACGTAGAATTAGGGGATCGGAGTGTCACGTTCTGACACATAGAATTAAGGGATCGGGTGTCACGAACCGACACGTAGAATTAGGGGATCGGAGTTTCACGTTCCGACACATAGAATTAAGGGATCGGAGTGTCACGTTACCGACACATAGTAGTAGGGGATCGGAGTGTCACGTACCGACACAAGAGGAATAAAGATAATGAATCTGGAAAGATGTTATTATACTCAATCTAGTGAACCTAATTCCCAAATGAGTATGGTATTGAGGCTTGAGTCCTCATGGATGAACTTGGTAGTACTTATTGATGATTATAGTACTTATTGTTGCTACATGTTGAGTATTATAGTTGATTTTATGATATTAACTGATATATATTGTTTTCTATTTTGAGTTGGCCGATGATATCTACTCACTACTTGTGTTTTGTACTGACCCCTACTTGTATGTTTCTTTCTTTGTATTTGTGGAGTGCAGCAAACGTGCCGTCGTCTTCAACTCAACAGTTAATTCTAGCCAGTCTTCGTCACACCGGATATTCAGGGTGAGCTAATGCTTCTAGCTTGGACTGGATCTTTTTCTTCAAGTCTTGATGCCTTGAGCTTCCGGCATGGACTAGCTTTTTACTTGTTTTTGCTTTCTTAGATACTCTTAGTTTAGTAATTTGAGGATAGATGTTCTTGTGATGATGACTTCCAGATTTTGGGGATAATAATAGTTATTGAATTGATTTTATTAATGAGTTTAAGTCTTCCGCATTGTATTTTGTTAATTAATGTTTGAAATGATGGGGTTTAGATTGGTTGGTTCGCTCACATAGTAGGTTAAGTGTGGGTGCCAGTCGCGACTCGATTTTGGGTCGTGACAATTATACTATAACATAGTACAACATATCAAAACACTAGAAAAGTAGAATAACATAGATCATTCATTAACTTCACTTGCATTGATTTTAAATAATATTTCGTATAAAATATCAATCTAAGTCAGTAGCTAAACCTACATTTAACCATATTTAAATAATGATTACATACCCTAAAGATAAAGTTTACAACATAGGCATTTAGGCTTGTCGATTTGCTAGAGTATAGGAGAATTTACCAATACTATGAACTCTCTAAGGATTTGATCATCGTTCATATTTTATCAACAATATACTCATTAGAGAGTAGCTAATTCGGTAAGAAATCAAGAAGAAACCATGCTTGATATAACGACAACTCAAGATCCATCACACACATAGCTTTTTTACTTTATAGCCTAAAGGAATATAGATCAATTATATCACCCAATTCAGTATCTACAGCAGTTCATACATAATGAAAACCTTACACAAACGATTCCATAATCGACTTCAAGATAACACATAGAAACATGGGTTATTCACGTTCAAATCTTCATATATTTATAATCATGGAATGTTCTTCATCAATTCACAATTAATTAAAGTAAATAACAATAAACACAATCAATTTAACATAAGAGAATCATCATTCAATCAAGAATAAGCCATAATCACAAAGCCCATGCAAGAGCTAAATCAATTTTGGAAGGAACATGGGTTCATCATGAAATTGGAGGGAAATCAAGTTAAAATCACTATATTAACTTAAATTAATCATGATTTAATCATTCAAAACGTTTTGATAAAGAATCCATGGCTAGATTGGAAGTTTGGAAACTTGATCATGAAGTAACTTTAGAAAATATTGAGAAGAACTCTTCAAGTGAAAGGATACTTGAAGATGAAGGATTTAAAAACCTTAGATTAGTTGAAAACCTCTTAAACTTTATAATTCATCCATGGAAAACCCATCTTGAATCTGTTCTTCAGCTTCACCAACAATGTGGTTTTCTAGAGAGAGTATTTTGGGAGGGAAAGGCTTAAAACATGTGGGTTAATTTTAGAATGGGTTGATCACGTTTTTTATGACTTATATACACCCAAATAACTTAAATAACCCCTTAATAATAAGGTTAATACGTGGGTTTAATTTCCCATTCACCCCTTTAATTGGCAGCAGACCTGCGCAGGAGACAGTCGCGCCACGGATGGGCCTTGACGGGGCGTCACAGCCACGACGGGCCGTCATAGGCCTCTGTCATTGGCTACAGTGGCTGACCAAGGTTCCTCCCTTTACCCTTGTCTAAGTTAGTTAATACGTGACCCTTTTATGGGGCTTCACACCCATGACTGGCCGTTGACTGCTCCGTCGCCAGGATCAGCCTGGGACAGCCTGCACACTGGTTTTGGGTCCTTCTTTTGGGGCCTCTTGTGGGGACCTTTAGAAGTCGTACCCAGAAGTTTTCAACGTTATTAAAAACTTAACAAGTTATATACCTTCCACATAAATTTCATCCAAAACACACATATAAGACGTCCAAACAGCCTTGGCCCCAACATGACATACGATGAACGTCTTAGGGGCTATCTTTTAAACGCCTTGGACATTCTTGGGCGTTTGGCCTCCAAACTTCACGAAACTTCATATAAAAACATTAAACATGATTTTAAATCATTTAAAGACTTATTAGTCTCATTTCATACAGATTTAGGCATGCATGCATATATGAGTCACATAAGCGACTAGTCGTCGAACGTCCCTTGACGTTCGACTTCCGAATCACTTCAAACTTTGTACACTGACTATAAACCATATAATAATACATTTAAGTACCTTAGAAATTTAGGAGTAACACTTTAGTCTCTAGACACATATCCCATTTTCGGGGTCTTACAACACTTCCCATCATGATTCTCCCACGTTTAGCATAAGTACGCATTGAAAGATTATGACCATATCCTTGATGTTTTGAGTTAGACACCCTCTAATTATTAGGCCTTGAAAGGGAACTGGAAGATTGTTACCTGGAAAGTTTTTGTGGACACCTTGAACGACCCCGTCCACCGGACCTAGAATGTGAACAATCATCCATTCTTGCTCTCGTTGCCCCTTTAGATCTTTCCTTGAGATTTTCATCCTCAATTTTTTGGGCATGAACCCTACGATGAGAAATGTATATGTCATGGAAAAGCATAGCGGTGCGACATTCTTTGACTGCCATGACGAATACACTGACACAAACTTACTCTTATTGGCCCTATGATACGCCACAATAGAAGGGACATATTTGGATAATTGAGTGAACCTCAAGCCATACTCACTTGTACTAATATTTCCTTGCCCAATATTGATGAACTCAAGTATCTTGGCCTCTATAATCTCTAGAGGGAATAATGTATCAAGACCATTCTATGGGACTGGCTTCCATCGACCTTGCCTCTTTCCACTAATTGAACCGAATCTTAGCAACCCCCTGGAGTTGGTAAGCGACCAATTCCGCCTTCATTATCATAGTCACTCCAATAATAGCAAGTAACATAGACCTCTTCGACAGAATCTTGAGGGTCTTTCTCACTTTTGGAGCCATCAAATTCCAAAGGGTTAATCCTTGTAAAATCATTCACTATTGACGCCTCCATACCCATATTTGGGTTCACAGGAACTACCTCCTCTCTATTGGGTTGTGCTATCACTTCTTAAGTATATACTTCAAACACGATTTCAACTCTGCATTTGTTACATTTTCATTCAACGGGTCAAGTAGAGCTTGGGAGGAACGTAAGGAGGAACCTCTTGATCAACATTATCTCCCTCCATCCTTCTAGAAGGCCGTCTAGTATTCATATACTAAAAACCATCATGCACATATTTGAAGAGATACTTATAGTGTCAAACTCCACGACACGACTTACAGAAGTGAATAAGTGAATTCCCTAAACATGTAATAGCCTCTCATTCATAAATGTGACACATTTCACATTTATGAATTAAACTCTACTTAACGTGATTTGAGAAATCCAAGAACCATTCTAAACCTTGTGCTCTAATTACCAAGTTTTCCACGACCCAAGGTTATCCCCTGGATGTAACAAGGCTCATAAGACCTCTATATGCCTCATACAGACAACTTAGCTATCATAATATAAAGTAATATTAAAGGTTCAGGAATTTAAAATATTTCAATCAATCAAAGTCTTATATAAAACGAGCAGAACTCTATCAATATTGTCTCAAAAAATCTAAAATAAGTGATAAAATCTTTGGGATGCCTCCCATACAGTAGTCCAACATGAAAATAAACACACATAAGAGAATCTAGCTACAAATGCGTGAATCAAGAGCAGCGAACCCTACATTTTGATAAGAAATGTTGGAAAGAATATGTGTTAGTACAAGAATGTATTAAATATGATAACTTCCATAAAAACAAAAACATAAGCATTATTCACTACAAGACATAAGACATAGGCATAATAAAGACATAACAAACATCATAATGAAAGAGGATTACTTCCTTAAATAACCTCACTTAAACTTAGCCAAGACTTAGGTGATCCACCTCTAGTAAAGCTAACATCTTGTAAGGCATGTCTAGCAACACTCAGAGTTAATAATCATGATATCATAATCACATTGTCTATACTTACTTTTATATGCATGGGGATTAGCCTCTTTTCCTATCTTATAGAGGCTAATGGGTATTCATCTCTTACTTTACTTACATTAAGATTATGATTACCCACCTCCACCAAAACATCATATGACACGACTACTCGCCTCCACATAATTTCATAAGAATCATGGGTACTCTCCTCCATGTCCATTCGTCATAATAAGAACATGGGGAATCACCTCATATCCTTAACTTATGGAGATCAAGGGTAGTCACCTCTAGCCTCATCATTCATGAAGCACTTTAGTATAGATTTATTTTAGGTGAGAAATATTTTCATCCTAGAATCATTTATGAGAGTAAATTTTCATATTAATTCAATCATGCCTATCAAATCATTATACGAAGTATCCCTTCCACACTACCTCATCAACAATCAACAATTCATTGTCTAGAATTTACTCTCAAAGCCCTAAATATAGTAATTCATCTTATATGCCTCAATTTCAAGATAATATATAATTTACCACATCAATACTATATGAATACACTTAATCATCAATTCCCTTTTTAATAGAATAAATCCACATACTTCAATTCATCTTTCTTGAAATGGGTTAGGTATGGGTACATGTAAAATAAGCCTATAAACTTTTAATGTTATTAATCAAATGATAAACAATCATAATCCACCCAATTGGATCGAAACCCATAACATTAGAAGAAACTTTAAGTAAGACTGGTGAAATTCTTCTTCTAAATTGGGAATATTATGGAAGCTCCATAGAAGAAAGGATTCCATGGATGAAAAGCCATCATACATTAGTCGCAAAGATCACAAAAGCTTTAAGATTGTGAGACTTGATTTTGACCTAGATTCAATCTTTTCCTTCTTCTTCTACCTTTTAGAGACAGAATATTTTAGAGGAAGATCTTGGTTTTTTTTTGTTCTTGAGAATGATTTAATGTTGGGGGAAAATTAGGAATAAAAAACTTATAGACTTTTCTAGTTTTGGAGTAAAACAACGTGCTATTGTATTAAGAAAATATTAAAAGACACAAAGGACCCTAACTTAAAAACTAAGGGACCTTCACACTAGAGCTCACCAAACTCTTGTGGTCGGTGAAAATATAAACATGGACACCATACAAATAATGACTCCAAATCGTTAAGGTAAATACAACAGCCGCTAATTTAAGATCGTGGAATGATAGTTCTTCTCATGAAACTTTGGTCTCCTTGAAGCATATGCAATCATCGTACCATTTATCATAAGCGAGAATACATCACAACCTTACTCGAGAAGCATCACAATAAATAGCAAAGTCATCCATCCTTTCAGATAAGGTCAACAATGGAGCGGAAGTAAGTCTATCTTTAAAATCATGGAAACTTTCTCACAAGTTTTGGACCATATGAACTTTGACTTTTTTAGAGTCAAAGTCATCAAAGGAGAAGCAACGGAGGAACACTCCTCAACAATCCTTCTATAGTAACTGGACAAACCCAAGAATCTTCTAATGTGTGTCGGTGATAGAAGTCTACGACAACTCTTGACCCCATCCGTCTTAATAGGATCTCTCTCAATACCCTCACTTGAAATAATGTGACCAAGAAAAGCTACGAACCTTAGCCAAAACTCACATTTTCTAAACTTAGCAAACAATTGTCTTTGCCTTAAGGATTTACAAACCTCAAATGATTAGGGTGATCATCCTCCCTCCTCTAGTAAATCAACTTACCATAAATGAACGCAATCATGAATGTATAAAGGTACTGTCTAAACACCCTATTCATGTGAAGAATTAAAAAATAATAGAACCTACTTTTTAATTATTTTTATTCTTTAATAAGCAAACATCAAGAAAAAATTTTGTTGTAAATTCAACAAAATCATAGATCACGTAATAAAGGTAAAACATGTATATAGTGTGTGTTCAGGAGAGGAGGAGGAATTTAAGAGACACGGGCTCAAAAGGTCACTCAAATATTGATAATTATCAAACAAAGTCATATTTAATGTAACAAATTAAATAGGTCACTCATGTTTATTTATATATCTTTTAAAGTCACTCTATCAATATTTTATCAATAAAATATGACATGTCAATTTATTTTGTTTACACAAGCTTTATTTTTTCAATCGACATTTCAATAAACTATGATTCTACCTTAACCATAGCCCGAATAAATGAAGTTGCAATAACTTGTAAATTTTGTAAGAGTAGTATTTATTTTTATGAACAAAAATAAATAGTAACTCATGATTAAAAGAGAAAATATTCATTCACATAAATGCTTCAATAAAATAGATTATTAGAATATACCGTGTTAAATGAAATTAGAATTCTACATTGAAAAAAAGATAAGTAGTTAAGAAGCAATAAATATGCTAAAAAATTTTCCAAATATTTAAATATGTACTGCAAATATCTGCACTAATACTTATATTAAGCAAAAATAAGTAAGTAAGAGCATTTGTCGAGAGCAAAAATTACAATTTCCCTCATAATTTTTTCAGCATATAAGTTTAATTTAAGTTATGCGTTAGGGTTAAGTTGAATAATTGATTACAGTAGTGTAGATTGAAAACAAAAATTTGTATGGACTAAATTTGCTCGTTCAAATATTTAATAAGGTGACTTTTGAAAAGGTAAAAATAAATTTGAGTGACCTTCTAATTAACAAAAAATAAGAAAAAAATATGACTTTATAAAATAATTATCAATAGTTAAGTGATTGTAATATCATTGAATACAAATCACCTTCTAAGTAGACAATACACTAAATTTCATCACTTCTCTGGTTGCCAAATTCACTTTTCAAGTCCTTTAACCCCACCCCACCCCACTATATATATCCCTCCCATTTTAAAACCCTCGCACCTAAAAAAACCCTCAGCAGTCACTCTAAATAAACACATCCTTTCAAAATCTCCAAATTCCCAAAATCAGTCGTTTTATTTCCCTCTATTTTTTGTTGTTTTGGTGAAATTTCAATGGAAAAAAAATATTTCAGAGAATCTGACTTCACCTAATCATCAAACAATCAAATTCGATGAGATTGAGGCAAAAAACATTAATTTTTCATCGGTGAAAACTGAAGTTGAAGAAGAGGAAAAAAATGAAAACTATTTGGGTTTGTTTGAGGGGTCACCGGATCGGATCGAATCTGCTCAAACAATTATCACTAGTGCTGATTCAAATTCAATTAGCTATATTGTTTCTTCAGATAGAAGTGGGTACTCATATTCCGATGGAGATAAATGGTCTCCTTTAAAAGGTGAGCCTAGTTCTTTAATTGGGGCCATTTGTTCAAGTGAGCTGGAGAATTTTGAAAAGATAGTTGCGGAAGAAAGTAAGATTATTGAGTATAAACCTTTTAAAATAACGGTATGATTCAAAATTTTAACTTCTTTTATGTTATAGAACTTTAAAGTTTTAGCCTATTGTGTCACGAGCCAAATCGGGGACGCGGCTGGCACCCACATTCACCCTCCTATGTGAGCGAACCAACCCATCTAAACCTTAACATTTTAATACAATATCATCAAAAGTAATGCGGAAGACTTAAACTCATTAATAAAAACAATTAAAAACTATTATTATTATCCCCAAAATCTGGAAGTCATCATCACAAGAACATCTATCTCAAATTGCTAAACTAAAACTGTCTAAGAAGTTAAAACAATAAAAGCTAGTCCATGCCGGAAGTTCAAGGCATCAAGACTTGAAGAAGAAGACCCAGTCCAAGCTAGACGCGTTAGCTCACCCTGAATTTCCGAAGGTAGAGAAGACTGGCTAGATCTACTGTTGAGTTGAAGTTGACGGAACGTTTGCTGCAATACACAATTAACAAAGAAGAAAACATAAAAGTAGGGGGGGTCAGTACAACCACAAGTACTGAGTAAATATCATCGGCTAACTCAAAATAGGGAACAGTATATATCAATAATAATGTAAATCAACTACAATACTTAACATGTAGCAATAACCATATTAATTCATCAATAAATACAACTGAGTTCACACATGAGGACTCAAGCCCCAATATCATACTCATTTGGGAATTAAGTTCATTAGATTGAGTATACTCATTATCTTTCAAGATTCATTATCTTTCTTCCTCTTGTGTCGGTACGTGACACTCCGCTCCTCTTATTCTATCCTGGTGCCGGAACGTGGCACTCCGATCCTCATATACTATCCTGGTACCGTACGGAACGTGGCACTCCGATCCTCATATTCTATCCTGGTGTCGGAACGTGACACTCCGATCCTCATATTCATTCTATCCTGGTACCGGAACGTGGCACCCGATCCATATACTATCCTGGTGTCGGAACGTGACACTCCGATCCTCATATTCATTCTATCCTGGTACCGGAACGTGGCACCCGATCCCCTAATTCATCAAGCCTTCTTTTACACTAAGGCATCCTCATTCTCATTATATAATTTATCAAGCCTTCTTTCATACTAAGGCATCATCAATCTTATTATATAATATATCAAGCGAATTAGGGTTCTTTCAAGATTTGGGATTCAATAGCTTCATCATGCTTTGTTAATTCGTCACAATTTCATAATCATAATCAAGCATGCAAGCATACAATTTAAGCACATAGGAGGGTTTACAATACTATCAACACATAATATTCACTATTAAGAGTTCACTACGAATATCGTAATATAAACCATAACCTACCTCCACCGAAGAATTGAAATCAACAAGAAATCTCCCAAGCTTTGTTATTCCTCTTCCCTCTTCGATCGATCAATACTCTCTCAATTCGTGTCTCTCTTTTCTCTCTTGTTCTTTCTCTTTTGTTTTATTCAAACCCTCTTTCCTTTACCCTAATTAAAATATAATTAAGTGAAAAAGAGGACAATAAAACCCATTAATTAACTTAGAATTACCTCTTTTAACCCCCAAGTAATTAGACTTATTAATATTAACCCTCAATCTTTATAATTAAGGAAAGAATAGACCAAAACGACCCTTAAAACATGTAGAGGAATCCTATTCTGACTGGGATCTGCGTGACCTGTGACGGGCCGTCGTGCCTGCGACGGTCCGTCACAATGGTCGTCGCAACCTCCCCAATTTCCAGGTGGACTGTGACGGCCCGTCACCCCTGTGACGGTCCGTCCTGCACCTCCGTCATGACGGTCAGAAACTCGTTTATTGTACCAAATTCTCAAAAGTTGAAGTGTGTTTTGCAACGGAAACTCACGACGGTTCGTCGTGGATGTGACGGCAACGTCCTGCATGTCCGTCATAATTTACAGAGAGTCGATTTTAATATCCAAATTGAAGAATTCTAAGTGTCATGGAACGAAACTTCCTCGACGGGCCGCGTCGTGACCACGACGGTCCGTCGTGACAACCCGTCGTCCCCGCCAGTTTTTCCAGAATTAAAAATCTGCTGCTCAAAACGACTAAACAGGTCGTTACAATAGATACCAATTTACCCATCGTTCATCCCCGAACGATCAAAAGAAGAAAAACAATGGCGAAAAGGAGTACCTGAATCTGTAAACAGATGTGGATATTTTTCTTGCATATCTACCTCCTTCTCCCAAGTAGCTTCTTCAACCGGTCGATTCTTCCATTGAACTTTGATGGATGCAATCTCTCTCGACCTCAACTTGCAACTTCTCTATCTAATATAGCAACCGGTTACTCTTCATAAGTCAAGTTCTCATCCAACAAACTGAATCCCAACGGATGATATAGTTTCCATCTCCATGGTATCTTTTCAACATGGACACATGAAATACCGGATGCACTCCGGACAGCCCTGGGGGCAAGGCTAATTAATAATCCACCTCCCCTATTCTCTTAGCACTTCAAATGGTCCAATGTACCTTGGACTTAACTTACCCCTTTTTCCGAACCGCATCACCCCTTTCATGGTGAAATCTTCAACAAGACTTGTTCACCTTCCATGAACTCCAAGTCTCTAACCTTCCGGTCTGCATACTCCTTTTGTCTACTTTGCGCCGCCAGAAGCTTTTCTTGAATAGCTTTCACCTTTCCAGAGAATCTCTCAACAGATCAGTCCCCCAAGGTCTAACTTCAAAGGCATCAAACCAACCAATGGAGATCTACACCTCCTCCCATACAATGCTTCAAATGGAGCCATATCAATACTGGAGTGATAGCTATTATTGTATGAAAACTCCGCCAAAGGTAAAAAGCTATCCCAATGGCCACCAAACTCTATCACACATGCACGAAGCATATCCTCCAATACTTGAATCGTTCGCTCAGACTGACCATCAGTCTGAGGGTGAAACGCAGTACTAAGGTCCAACCTAGTACCTAATTCTGCATGTAATGTCCTCCAAAACTTAGAAGTAAACTGCGTACCTCTATCTGATATGATGGAGAGTGGAACTCCATGCAACCGAACGATCTCTAAGATGTAGATCTTGGCTAACTTCTCTGCATTGAAGGTCACCTTGACCGGA
>JAKWJD010001326.1:0-88331 GCA_027705065.1 Solanum peruvianum | reverse complement strand
TCCGAAATTTTTTGAAAGATTTTGTACCCAAACTTTTAGCTCTAGTATGCATACACGTGAGAGTTACTTTTTAATAGATAGGGCATGGAGAATGATGTATAACGACAATTATAATCATATATGATGCAGACATAATATCTTCAGAGATCTACTCCCTAGTTTAATTATCATAATTGGTTATGTAAAAGGACTATGTGTCCGATCCACATACAAAAGGCTTGACTAGAGAGGGAGTTGATAGATTATCAAATGGAATGAAAAAGGTGTAACTCTACAAAGGACTATGTGTCCGATCCCCTTACAAAAATTAAAGGACTATGTGTCCGAGGACAAAAAGTTGTAGCAGTAACCCTACCAAGAAGACTTGAGATCTAAAGATCTAGATTCAAGGAGATCAAATAAAGTCATTAATGACAATTCAACATTGTCAAAGTATTTATTATCGTACATTCTCTTGATAATGAAATGTTCAGTAACAATATTGAATACATTAAGACTTTTTAAGGATTTCTGAGATTGATACATGGTATATCAAATAGTGTATCCACTGGATAACACATTTGCAAATCCCTTTCTAAGTGTGAATTGTAAGCCGCTTCAAGAAGAATATAGTAAGGCTAGTTCTTTACGCACTTATAAGTCAAGACGTGTTCATGGATTAAACGGACAAAATAATGAGAATCAAAATCAACTAAAGGGTTTATCTGTGACTTATATTGTGTGTTTATACTCCAAAGCTTGATGGTTCAAATATATCTAATCTGTCTGTTAATCGAGTATATTTGAGATATGTTCACCATAGAAAGTTCAACAAGAAAACCACTTTTCCAGTTTAAAATAATCCTTATTTACGAATCACACAGTTTTGCATGCATATATTTTAACAATATTCATTAAATATTCATGTGGGGGATTGTTGTGCTTTAAACATGTGAACAATAAATTATGTATTGTTACTCTCTTAAAGGATTGTGACTATACCGAAGGGTTTTAGCCTTTATGAAAGGTTGTGTATTTTCTAAAGGGCTTTGACCGTATGAAAGGTTGTGCCTTTTTCAAAGTGTTGTGGATTTTCTGAAAGATTATATTCTTTCCTAAGAGTTGTGACCTTTACCATTTGTTGGCTATAAATGAAGAGGCTTTCTCTCATTTTTCTACATTGAATTCTTCCTTCTTATGCAAATATATCATACAAAACAAAATCTATCGATTGTTTGTGTGTGTGACTTGTTGGTGTCATTTTGAGTTTGTTGAAATAACCGTAGTTTGAGGTTCCGCTACTTGTTTAAAGTTTAAATCCATTTTATATTGGGAGGAATCAATGTGCAATCTAGGTTACCTAATGAGTTAAATTTCATAAGGACACACGATATGTTCCGTGGACTCGGATTCGTTGTTTGTTTTTTCTTTACTTCTTTATTGTTTTTGGTTTGCTAATATGCACATATTGAATAAAAAACACTTCATTAGAACTTTCACAATGTCTTCTTTATTCAAGGCATCACTTAACAAAATATGTTCAAGATTATGAATTTCGCGATTTTTGGATTAAACACCAATGACAAACAACACATGAATAATCCAAATCACAACAACTACGTACATAGAAAATTTCTCAAAATTACTCAATGATTATAAATAAGTATTAAGAGTCTCTCTATCACATAAAATAAATCATAACCAACCTTCATCGAAGTAAAGGAACATAATTCCCTATTTTTATTCTATTTTTAATGCCTCAGAACATCTCTGATCTATCAAGTGTACAATATTCATAAGCAGATGAGTCCATACATATCTATATTACTATAATTATAGTCTAAACTCATCCGTACAATTAATTAAAATCCTAAATTTTGATACGAACTAATACATCACGTCTTGTTCGTTCCTCTATATTCAAGCCTAGGGTTAAGTCTTAATTCTTCCAAGTAACATAACTCTCACGAAATTCATATAATACAATGCAGTTAATATATAATTATGTTTCTCAATATATCAAAACAATAGTATTATATGATAACAAAAAAATAATATTGAAATCACCTACTTAAGGAAACACAATCTATCAAACCTACAGTATTTACAATGAATGAAAACTACATAACTCAATCCTAATGATTGAATTATCTAATGACAAACATCATTGTACTGATAGTTAATAAACATATTGGTAAAAGACATGCATATTAGTAACACACTGTAGTTCATCAATTCAAATTCACATCAGCAATTACATTCCCTCCTATCTAATATATTAATATTATCCAACCCATATATCTAATATAATAAATGTAGGGGCATATTTATTTACTGAATTCTCGATCTTTTTCTATCCCAATCACTGAGTTTTTTCCTTTTTCTCTTTTCTTTTATACATAATATTTACTACTATTGTTATTATATATGCTTAATTATAAAGTTCTGAAAGTTGTCCAATACTAATTTAAAATTTATTTTCTTTAACCACCAATTAAATTAATTCTTAAAATTATCCCATTAATTGTAAAATTGAACTTACAAATAGTCCAAAATATATATTTAGAATGTACCTGAAGTGATTTAGTAAATAAAAAACTCTAGTATTCAAAAGGGACTGATGGGTCGTTACAGAGTCTCTCTTGGAGGGGAATGACTGAGCTACTTGTCGTGCCAAAACATATCTTTCTATAATCACCAATGCATTCTCTGTTGAAAGGACAAAGTTCAAAGTAAAAAGTAATCTCCTTGCGCCGTTAATTCTTATTCTTTCTTGAGCTATGGTGAGATCTCTCTATTAAGCGTGAGTAGACTTTCCTCTTCCTTCCTTTTAATGATTGTGCTCTATTTCACTAAATTGAAGGTCTTGTTCCCTGCTGCGTTTCCATTGAAACTCTCTCACTTCAATAAACTTCTATCCCATTTGAGTGGGACATAAAAAAAAGGCATGATGTAGGCGCGAAATACACTGGTAGTTAAATGGAACTAATTGTTTTTATAAAAAACCGAGGGACTTTCTTTTCTTGTGAATAAATATTTTTTTGAAAAAAAAATGTTAAATTTAGCCTTTATCAAAATTCGTGATATAATTTTAGAGGCTTTAACATTTTTTTTGGGTTTAAGATGGCAGCAGCCACTTTTTTATTAATATAAAAGGAGACAAAAATTAACAGGCCCTAATGAGATCTGGGCCAGCAAATTACTAATGCAAAAAAACCCTAAACTGAATAAAGAAAATAAGAAGATATCAAGTCTAGACAAAAATTTGAGGCTTGATGCTTGTTAGAGCAGGTTGATCTAAGACTCTTTACGTCTTTGAGTCGTCTTTTGGAAGTTCCTTGGATATGAGATTAGGTAAGCGAATCTATTCTTTTAAGATCAAGCATAATCCACATCTACAGAGCTTTGTCTAACTCCGATTCTCTATTCAACAACCTCTCCTTGACGAGACAATGAGTTGAATTATATACCAAGTTGATTCGTAGAGCTATGTAAATCAGACTAACTTATATACAGGCTTCTTATCTAGTATTTATCAATTCCTGCTATTTATAAATAGGATAATGAGGCTCGACAAACCTAGATACTATTAGTTATCTCTCCCATTCAATCCATATCCTATGGATTGAACAACACAAAGGATTTATACCACCATCTAGATTTAGAGCTATGAGAAAAACTACTAATATAAGAGATTGAATCGTAGCGTAAAACTATATAGACCCTACACCATACTCATATGTGATCAGAAAAATTGGGAATCTGAATGTCCCACATAAATCATAGGTAAATTGATGAATAAACAATGTAGCACAAAAGGAAATACAAATTCGCTCGTCCTGGGTTTTTTTATCATAAAAGAAACCTCAAAGCTCTCTACAGGTGCATGATACATAACCAATAAAAATTAATTAGGACAAGGTGAGGAGTACATGACCAACTACATGATGAATATAATATAAACCACCGAACCTTCATAGGTATAGAGTGAAGTTGAAATAGTGCTAGATCCTAAGCCCCCCTTGCTCCCAAGAGATCACAATAAGAAACTCTAACACAAAATTCAACAGTGCTAGAGCCAAGATAACCTCTTAATGCCCCATCAATGTTAAATTTCAACCATCCCAAAGGTGGTAACTCCACCTTATAACCTTATATATAAAAGTATGAATGAGACTATCAAGTAGAGAAACCATCGGAGGTCAATTATTTGTAATATTGGGATATTTAAATTTAATCTTAATGAAAATCTTTGTAGTGTTGGAAATATCCCAAATCCCTCTATTAGTAGAGTAAGAAGTACCATGTAGAATGGTATTTATCCTTTTCCGAACAAACCATAAGATGACATTCGAAACTGCATTAAATGTCATCTTTTGCCTAGAGTTTCCTTTAGCATCCCACCATTTCATCAATCCATGTGTCATTTGAACCCATGGTCCAAAAATACCAAATGCACCAACAAAGTATCTCCATAAAGAATATGTAACTTCTCATTTTTTAAGTGAGTGATCCACAGTCTCATCAGTTTGAACCTCTCAGCAACCATTGTGTCATTTAAGTAGCCAGTGTAAAAAAAATTTCCACACCTTCAAAGCTAAGAAAGATATCATAAAAGGAATGCCTTGTACCCATATGTTCTAATAAGACCCTGTTTCCTCCGCTCTCTTTCTCATATTATTCCAAGCACTTTTAACGGAAATTTTCCACGATGGTTTATCACTTTAATCTAACTGTCTAATCTGATCCATGGAAGATTTGACATGATCCACTTTGACAAGATCCACTACATATTGAGGCAACAAAATTTGCATTTTCTCATAATCCAAAAAGTATTGATTCATATAGCCGTTAATCTCCGTCAAATTGTGGCAGGTTTCATTCCAAGAAGACTAGCAGACAAGACGTGAATTTGAACACGTTGCAAAACACTATTGATTAGAACTTCATTACCTGCATAGGATAACATATTTCCATTCCAGGCTTGTAGTTCACATTTTACCCTTGTAATAAGATCTAAGTAATGCTCCTTCCTCTTCCATTTATTTGATATAGGACACCCCAAATAGTTGAGTGGAAATCTGCTTGAATTAAAGCTTGTACAATCCTGAACCAACAATATGTGAGCAGCTTCTTCATTTTGATGTATAACAAGGCACTTTTATATTGGTACTACATTTGAGCATCTCATAACCCCGAAAAAGATCCTCCTTACATAAAGAGTATATGAATCTAGATTAAATGCCTGCAGATAGATTAAATACGGCTCGAGATAGTGGATCACCTAGTTTTACAACTTTAGTAAAGTGAAAGAACCCATGTGACTTCCAATCGGAAATACTGAATACAAAATCTTTGCAAGCAACATCAATTTAAATCGACCTAAAATTCATGAAAACCCATCTTCATCAACACTTTCATCATAAAGAACCACAATACGCTATCATGAGCCTTTGTCATATCAAGCTTAATTACAATATTAGAAGGCTCACCCTCTTTCCTGATTTCTATGACAATCTTTGTGTTAAGAGAACATTTTCTATAAAGACAGATTGATTTGTAGAGATGAGTTTAGGGAACATACCTTATATTCATTCATGAACTACTCTAGATAGAATGTTTTTATTATATTATTGAAATAGATTGAACTCAAATCCTTAAAGGTGTTAACTTGGTAATTTTTGGGCAACAAGACAACTTAGTATGAATAATAGACTTAGAATGACTAATACTATCTACACTATCAAACCAGTCATACCCAACTTACTAAGGCAAAAAAACCTCCTCAAAATCTAAGTACTTGTTATACTTCTCCTGGACTTTATGCAATACTTTTTTGTTTTCAGCATTACGAGATTCCTTAAATAGTTTTTCATTGATTTTGACGATATCTTCCCTGATTAGTAGTTGTTGAAAAATATCACCATATACCTCCTTTCTCCATTTGGTCAAACAAATTTTGCCCTTCTGATGTTTTCTTTAAAAAGAAAACACACAAACTCTTCCTTTATGTATTGATCATGGTCAGTCCAGAACATAAGAAACCTTAATGGTTTCCTTTATGAATTCATCCCCTCTTCCATGGTCAATAACATAGGGGAGTGATATGATCCTGTTCTTGCAGGATGTTCGATTTCCATAAAATTAAATTTGTGTTGCATATGCTGATATAAGAGAATCCAACTCTTCTTATCTTTCCAAAAAACAATCATTTCCAACTCTTCCATTCAACTAGGTGAAAGGGCTGTCTTTGAATTGATCTATGATAAATCGCAACTCTAAATACATGTCTGAAAGTCTTCTTAATCAATATCTCGAACCAATACTACATTAAAGTCTCCACCAATTAACCAAGAGCTATCAATGGTTGTCATCAAATATATCCAGCCATAGCATTTGTCTTACTTAAACATTACATTTAACATAGACTAATGTGACATGAAATCTATTAGACTGTTGTTTTTGTGTTAAACACAGTGTAAATTGTTGCTTTGTATCAACCACCATGGTAACATCAGACTCTAAATTAGTGAAACACCAAATGTTTCAATTGTAATTTACTTTCACCAGGGGCATCTTTAACCTTCTTCTATATTTGTTGATACATATGACATGTTTAAATGGTTCCACAAAGTTAATAAAAGAAAATTTATGAAAAATATGCAGTATTTGCACTTTGCGGAAAGCTTCTTGAGAATTTACAGACCGAATGTTCAAAATATGAGATTTCATTAATTATTAACACATTTATTTCATCTCATCTATTTCTTGATTGGATGATGTAGATCTTCATTTCTTTGCTTCTTCCCTGTTTTGGTAGATCTAATTAATTCTGGAGACATATCTGCTTCAATAGGTATATTATCAAATTTTCTTGAGAACAATAATTTTACGAAGCCCTATTGCTTGACCTCTTTTGTGCTACCAATAACATCATGTTCAGATTATGAGTGATTATATCATGCAAAACACTATGGGGGGACACCAAATTTTAATATTCTCCTTATGATGCTCTTGGTTGCCATTACATTTCACTATTCGCTCTATTCAAATTTACTCTAATTAACTATGTTTTCATCATACATTTTTGTCAATAATATCAACTCTGACCTGTGCATCATTCATTATTGTCATGCTAACACCTACATAATAATTAATACCAAGAGTGATTAGGGAAACATTCTTCCAGAGGATTTGAAAATAGCATGTACTATCCACATGAGAATGATGTTGATATTACATGATTGTTCAGTTCCACTTTATTTACATTTGTTGGGTAAATTAAGTATGGTCAGGTGATCAGGACTCCAGTAGTAGGACATTTGATGTCAAATCTACTTCACAACTTATTAGATTTTAAGAGAGAACAATACCAAATACTTGAAAAAATTCTCCGTATTGTGTTCCTCTAGATATTTCCATGTCAAATTTTAAGTAATGCAAAAAGCTTATCTCACATTCTGATAAACATAAAATAATACTAACCGTAAATGGGTGTGTGATAATATCATTACAAAATCTTTCAGCATCTCATAGACAGCTAGCTCAGGTGTAACATGTAAATGCACCAATCTCCCTAGTTTTAGAACCATGACTGAACCTTCATTAGTGCATGAGTATTCTCTTTGATACATAACTTTCATTGTTTACTCATTTATAAAAGGCTTTAGTTGATTTACAAATTTAAACAACTCATAGTATGATAAATATTAATGATCAAACAAACTAAAAAACATACTTAATTTTATGAAAAACTCCAAAACATTCTATTTTTTTATCTAAAAATTGTATAAGTGGATGAAAGAAGATTAACGAGAACAGACTTAATAACAAGGAAAAGAATTGATCACATTGAAAGTTTCGACCTCTGCTAAGTAATTTCCAAGCATTACTCTAAATTTAAGAACTCCAATTACAAAGTCCATGATAATTATGAGTTCAACAAGTCTCCTTAGATTTATTCTAAGGTAAAACAGTTAAATCAAACTTAAAATGCTCGATCAATGTAGAACTTTTTGTTTCTTCTACTTCCCCAACCCACGAATTTATTCCCAGCTTTTGTTCCTCCATGTATTTATTTGGAGGTATTTCTTATACAGGGTGCATAACCTTATAAATTAGTATTATTTTGTTTTCATTCTCTTTGCACACTTCTAAATTTTTATAGAGATCTTCAAATTCCTCAAAGACATTTGATAGTTCCTTAACATAAACACGTTGACTATACTCTAGATTTATTTTGAAAAATTTATTAATTATTTCTTCTATACGTGTGGACAACACAGTTTGCCACAAGTATCGTAGATATAATTGATAATTTTTTTGAAATAAAAGTAGAGGATAGGCAAAATTATTGTGCATAGGGAACATAAATGGCTTTGAGGCAATAAAATCTTTGTAAAAAATTATAATTTTATGATAAAAACAAATAATAATGTGTAAGATTATACACCCTGACACATAAGCACCTCATGAGAATACATAGGAGTAGAAACTTGCTATAAAGTTGCAGGTGGAGAATAATAAAGAAGAAATAGGGAGGTCCTATTTTTGTCGAGAATTTAAATTTGATTTAATTGTTGTATTTGAAAAAGAAGAGGAGAGTTCTTTAGCTTATAATTTACATTGATTTAGTAGTAGGTGTTCTTAAATGAGAGTATACCTTACAAATGATCGAATCTTCTAATTTGGTAAATCTTTATTTTAATTTATCGACTCATCCCTTTAGACGAATTTTTATACGTCAATTAGTTATTTTTAGTGTATTGTTTTTTGCATTTAAATAATTATTACCTACGTACATTGCTATGTTTTCTCTTTGATTCATCACTTTCTGTGTTCACTAGTTTAAAAAGGCTTTATTTGATTTACTAATTTAGACAATTCATGAAATATGATAAATATTAAAGATGAAACAAACAAAAACTTCACTAACTTCATAAGAACTCCAAAAACCTTGAATAATTTTGTGATCTAAACCATTGTATAAATGGATGACTGGAGATAAACGAGAACTGACTTAATAACAATGAAAAGAATTTATCATCTTAAAAGTTTCGACAATTCGGTAAGTCATTTCAATGCTTATCTCAAATATCAAGAACTTCAATTACCATTTCCCTTATATTTATGAGTTCAAGGACTCTCTACCTTTTCTAGCTCAGGGGCAACAATTCAATCCAACTTTAATGCTTGATCAAAGTAGCACTTTTGTTTCTTCTAGAACATCCCCTACCGCAACTTCATTGCAAGGTTTTGATCCTCCATGTGTTTACCTTGATGTATTTTGATCCGGGGTGCACAAATTTTTAAACTGGTGTTTGTTTGTTATCTTTCTCGTTCAATACTTCAAAATCTTTATAGAGATCTTCCAATGCATCAAACAGATTAAATTTTCCCTTAATATAATAACATTGACGATTCTCTAGTTATCTTTTGAAAAAGTTATCAAATATGTCTTCTATACTTGTGGACAACACAAAGGTTTCCACAAATATAGTGGAGATATTTAATAAATTTGTGAATGTTAAAATAGCGGTTCACCAACATGATTATGCTTAGGGTAAATCAAATGACTTTGAGGCACTAAAGCTCTTTGTAAAGAATTACAAAAATTTAATGAGAAAAACAAATATTAATATAAAATCGGAAAAGGGTTAAAAATACACTTAAAGTATTGGAAATGGTATAAAATTACCCTTCATCCACTTTTTGGCTCCAAAATATCCTTCCAACCCACCTATTGGGTCCAAAATGCCCTTGTCATCCACCTTATGGTTCAAAATTGATCACTTATTTAACGGTTTTATATTAAACTATTTAAATATCTTTTTAAATACATGGAGCTCAACTATTTATTATAATATAACTTATTAGTATAATTTATAAATCAATTCACTGTCCATCCATTACTAATTAAACCCTCCAAATTATTAAATCACTCACATTATTAATGGAACAACAGAAAAGCTACTGCCAATTGAGTGTTTTTAAAAATTTTAGACGAAAATATCCATAGAAGTAAATTATCATACATTCAAGTGTCTAAATAAAAATTACCGATAAACCTAAAAGTCTGACTATGTTCATCTTAATTATTCTTACGTCTCAATTATGTGATGTTACTTCATAGGTAACTTTTTTTAAAAATAATATATTGAAAGTTTTAAAATAAATAATAAATATTTATAAATTATAATTTAAAAAAGTGCATGAATTAATTCGGGATGTATTACTTCTTTACCTTTAATCATAAAATTCTAATTCAAAATTGAAAGAGAATCAAATTGAAAGTGTCATCCTAAATAAGCGGCTAAACATAAATTTAATTGGGGTTCGATTCGAACTCGAATAATTTTGGATGTCATTTTTATTAATCTATAATTTAATCGTGTTATAGTAGTGTTTATGACGATTTTGATATTATAGTTGGATTATTAATTGGGTGAGGTTTAGTTAGTAATGGGTGGGTAGTGGGTTGGTTTATAAATAATACAAATAAATTAAATTATAACCAATAGTTGAACATCAAGTATTTTAAAATATTTAAATAGTTTAAATTCACAATCATTAAATAAGTGGTCAATTTTGAACTCAAAGGTGGATGACAAAGGTATTTTGAAGCAAATAGGTGGATGAAAAGGGCATTTTGGAGCCAATAGGTGGATGAAGGGTAATTTTTTACAATTTTCAATACTTCAACGATATTTTGGACCTTTTTCCGTATAAAATTATACACTCTGACTCTAAACATCTCATGATAAATACACGGAGGAGTAGAAGTTTGCCATTATGTTGTAGGTGGGGAATCATAAAGAATAAATAATGAGGTGCTATTTTTGTCGAGCATCTCATATTTGATTTAATAGTTGTCTTTGAGCTAGCATAGGATAGATCTTAAGATTATAATTAACACTGATTTGTAGTCCTTGTTCTTAAAATTGGAGGATACCTTACCAATGATCGAATCTTCTAATTTGGTCAATCTTTGTTTTTATTGTTAATTCATCCATTTATACTAACTTTTATAATTGAATTACTTGTTTTGATGGAGTGGTTTTGCATTTATGCAGTTAATACTTCCCTTGCTAATTTAGTAATTGAATGTACACAAAATAGGAGTGAGGAATGGAATATGTCGAATTTGAGAAAGTACATTCTAAGGGTAAGATGGATATGGTATAAACACAAATTCAATTTCAATTTTACCATTATAATAAAAATGAGATATGTTTTAGGTGACAGTAAATTAAAAGAGTAATTAGGGAAAATTTCCAGCAAAATAATTTAAAATAACATGTAGTATCGACCTGAGAATGATGTTTAATATTACATGATTGTTTAGTTCAAACTGTTTTTTATACTCGTTGGTTATATTAAGCTTTGTTAGGTGATCGAGACAGTAGTGGTAGGATAATTTATGTCAAATCTAGTTCAAAGCCTATCAGATTTTAAGAGCCAATATTACAAAATACTAGACGAAATTCTCCTTATCATGTAGCTTCAGATGTCTGTAGGGAAGTTGATTGGCAGAAAAAGACAATGTGATTCTTCGTTGTGCTCTATTTTGTTTTTCCTTGCCAACTAGAAATCATTATTAAGAGATGGATGAATGATGTATCTGTACCGTGTGCCGATAATTTGGATGCTACTTATCCAGACTCCCATTATTGTTATTTCACACATCATAAGAATAAAAATCATGGTTGTCAAAGTGTACCTGCCGATGTTTGTTATTATTAATTATAAAAAACTATAAGGACATGCATCTTATCGAGAAATGGTGTATATATGGTGAAGATTTCAACCAGTGACGCTTGTTTAGGCAGTTTGGGCACCTATAAACCACTTACGCTCTTCTTCTAATTTGATTACAACATCATGTACACCATCTTGACCATTCAGTCAGGATCACATCCGAATTTTACCCTCTAATTCTAGATTAAAAAGTATGCCAAGATTGATAGATTAATTATTTTCCTTTGAAAACATCTTGTTCTTTAAAATTTCAAAGTGGAACAGATACGAATTGGTGCCTTCATTCTTGAAAACTGATAAAGCAACTCACTTCCTTTTGAAGAACGTAATTTCTATGAAAACCAAACACACCCAAGGAATTGGGTGTTAGTGAGTTTTGGTAGTGATGAAAAAAAAGTTGTATGATGAGTCGATATGTCATTTCAGTTGAAGCAACTTTTGTATCACCAAGAACATAGTTATAGATCTTTCTGTTGACTGATACATGATGTGATTCATACGTTCAATAATTACTTCCCTACACAATCTTGTATTGGCATTTTAAGTTTGGTCTTGAAGGGATAACAAACCCTAAATTCAAGATCATAATTTGTTAGAATAAATACACATACTATTATTTGTCTGTTAATATGTCATAACAATTAAACATAAACTAGTTATGTGGAGATTGCAATAAATCTATTTGCAATAAATCTATAATTGAAAAACAAAAGAAAGAGAAGGCGAGAGAAAATTTAACTTTGAAAATTGGTATGACTCAATGCTAATGTCATACAATCAAATGCATGATTCACTTCCGCAAATCATAGAGTTTAGTTCCATAAAATATGGGGTAATACTAATAAAAACTCGACAATCATTCCTTGTAAAATCCATAAGGAAAAAGTATTGCTTGGAACAATGGATACATGGAATATGATTGTTCCATTAGCCAACACAACAACAACGCTCCCATCAAAGGAATAATAAATATCCATAATATTATCTACCATACAGATAAGATGAGATTTTGGTCTTATATAGAATATTCTAGAGAAAATTTTTGCATAAGTCATAGTTCTTACGGGACAAAAATCATAAATGGCCTTATTTTGATATAAGGTGTTTGATGTACTAGTACGACACTGCATTGTAGTTATTGTTCTTATATTCTAAATGATTCATAATTTAAAATAATTGTAGTGCTTCAAAAACATTAATTTCAATGAAAATTATATATTTGATTTTCTATGTAAACAGGTTACATGCAACAAATCAATTTAATGAAAAATAAATTCTTTTCAAATAATCAACTATCATTTTTTCTCTCTTCCATACTAAAATGAAAGGAAGACAAAAAAAAAAGCAGACAACTATTATTTTTAAAAAGAAATAATTCAATAAGAATATAAAAAATAAAACTTTCATGAGCTTCCTTATTTTAACAAGACATAAAAGGACATCATTTTGTATATTGCTCAATTAGGTATATCCACATTTAACACATAAGTATAATGAAAAAGAAAATTCAATCGATCACTGGTGATTTTTCCTTATTCGGCCTTCGTTAACACTTGAAGTAAACACAAAAAAAAAAGTATGCAAACAAATAAAAAGACATGCAATCACATGATTTTTTCAAAAGTTAAAAACAACTTTAACCAAAATATTTTAATGTCTATAAAAAATGTCTTGGTTTCGAGGAAGATCTATGTAAAATACCAAATGAAATATATTCATGTAATTTATTTACTACCACGACTTCTTTAGTTCAAATTTAATATAGATAATCCGAAGTTGCAAGAACCATGTTACAGTATAAACATTGAATTGGGTAGCACATTTTTGTATACTAATAGTTTTTATTTTGCTTTTATGAGAGGACCAATGAATTCTTATAAATCAATATTCTTTGAGCATGTGATATTCAATATTATATATTTCTGGTATGTGCATGTTTGGAATGTTGTATTGACTTGCTTATGTTAGACTTAATGGGAAACCCGCGAGATCCTATCAGTGCACGATAGTTGTGTATTTATACTGCGCTTGCTCTAATTTTTATTGAGTACAAGACATAATCGGACAACTAGTGATAGACCTAACAATGAGACTATTGAGCGAGACCACATTCAAGGATGAATAAGTTCTTTCAGGATGTGGTGCATCTCTCCTGTATAAGTTAACCCTTTTCGGACTCATACATTTTGTTGAAGGTGAAAGTTTAGTTTCAGGGTTGTACCCCTTGTTCTTAAACTTGTCGTTAATATAGTCTTGATACAATTACTTTTACGTTATAGGGGTTTTTTTTTACGCAATAGTTAATTAGTGTTTTGTTAAACCTTTGGAGTTTATAGGTACTACTATTTATTATATAACTAGGTACTTTTTCCTTAGTAATTTCATTGAACTTGCAATTAATTTATTTACCCATATTCAGTGCAGAAAAGCTAATGAAAGATAGGTGCTTAAAGAAGTTTCAATATTCCAACATTAATTTGATTATTTGTCATTATCATACACTAAATAATGTCTAATGAATTAATTCTTTAAGAAAACTCAAGAATGTCTAATGAATGAATTATTCAAAAAATAACAATTCATTTGTTGTTTAATCAACATTAAAAGGAAATTAATGAAGAAAATAAGAATATGTATACAAAAGAATTTCATTATAAAAAGAATAATTGTTGCATAGATTAAACAATTGCTATATATTTCTTAGGAAACTCTTTTAATTTTTTTGTTAACATATTCGAATAAGAAAGTACTCTTGAACATAAAATAAATGATAACTTTTGAACTTTCATTATGAATTTCTTAAATTGATAAGTGAATAATTTCATATCTATTTAAATATATGTAATATCTAAGCTTATATGTAGTACTTTAAAGTTATAAAATATCAAAACATGAATTCTTGGAACATGATACAATAATTGTACTTAGAACAATGAATATAGATACTATATATGTATACGTTCAACATAACCAGAGACGTAGGTTATGGTTATGTTATGATATTCGTAGTGAACTCTTAATAGTGAATGTTATGTGTTGATAGTATTGTAAACCCTGCTATGTGCTTAAATTGTATGCTTGCATGATTATGATTATGAAATTGTGATGAATTAACAAAGCATGATGAAGCTATCGAATCCCAAATCTTGAAATAACCCTAATTCGCTTGATATATTATATAATAAGATTGATGATGCCTTAGTATGGAAGAAGGCTTGATAAATTATATAATGAGAATGATGATGCCTTAGTGTAAAAGAAGGCTTGATGAATTAGGGGATCGGGTGCCACGTTCCGGTACCAAGATAGAATGAATATGAGGATCGGAGTGTCACGTTCCGACACCAGGATAGAATATGGATCGGGTGCCACGTTCCGGTACCAGGATAGAATGAATATGAGGATCGGAGTGTCACGTTCCGACACCAGGATAGAATATGAGGATTGGAGTGTCACGTTCCGACACCAGGATAGTATATGGATCGGGTGCCACGTCCGGTACCAGGATAGTATATGAGGATCGGAGTGCCACGTTCCGGCACCAGGATAGAATTAGAGGAGCGGAGTGTCACGTACCGACACAAGAGGAAGAAAGATAATGAATCTTGAAAGATAATGAATATACTCAAACTAATGAACTAAATTCCCAAATGAGTATGGTATTGAAGCTTGAGTCCTCATGTGTGAACTCGGTTGTATTCATTGATGAATTAAATATTGCTATTGCTACATGTTGAGTATTGTAGTTGATTTACATTGTTATTGATATATACTGTTCCCTATTTTGAGTTAGCCGATGATATCTACTCAGTACTTGTGGTTGTACTGACCCCCCCTACTTTCATGTTTTCTTCTTTGTTATTTGTGTAATGCAGCAAACGTTCCGTCAACTTCAACTCAACAGTAGATCTAGCCAGTCTTCACTACCTTCGGAAATTCAGGGTGAGCTAATGCGTCTAGCTTGGACTGGATCTTCTTCTTCAAGTCTTGATGCCTTGAACTTCCGGCATGGACTAGCTAGTGTTTGTTTAGATTCTTAGTCAGTTTTAGTTTAGCAACTTGAGATAGATGTTCTTGTGATGATGACATCCGATTTTGGGGATAATAATAATAGTTTTGAATTGTTTATAATGAGTTTAAGTCTTCCGCATTTCTTTTGTTGATATTGTATTAAAATGTTAAAGGTTAGATTTGTTGGTTCGCTCACATAGGAGGGTAAATGTGGGTGCCAGTCGCGTCCCCGATTTGGGTCGTGACAAACTTGGTATCAGAGCATTAGGTTTGTTAGTCTCATCACACAAGAACAGGTCTAGTAGAGTCTTAAGGAATGGTAGGGGGACGCCTTTACTTTTCTTTGAGAGGCTATAAGACTTTAGGAAAATTCACTCTTTCATTCTTTCTTTCGTGCTACTACTTGAGACCAATTGGTATCTAGGCGATACGAATTGGTATCTGACCATCTTCACTCTATTTCGCAGATGGTTAGAACTAGAGCAACGACCGCGCCAACAACAGCACCTGCCAGACAGGAAACGACTGAGCCAGCCACTGGGGCTGTGGCTCGAGGGAGAACAGCGGCAAGAGGACGTGGTAGAGGTCGTGGGAGGACGTCCTCTAGGGGAAGAGGACGAGCACCTAGTCCATCTGAGGCTAAGGCAGTGACTCCTCCACTGACTGAGGAGGTAGTAAGAGGGGTGAGGAAGGGGAAACTGAACAAGAACAGAATGAGGAAATGCCACCCCAACCTACCCCGGAGATGATCAACCAGGTACTTGCTTATCTTAGCGGGTTATCCGATCAGGGTCAGGCACCTCCAGTGGTTTCTGCACCAACACCTCCGGTTTCAGAGATACGACATGCGGCTACTATGGCTCCCCGCATGGATGCATCATTGGGAATAGGCACATTTCCACGTCTTACTACTGGGCCTATTATGACAAATGATCAGCATGAACTTTTCAGTAAGTTCTTGAAATTGAAACCTCCAGTCTTTAAGGCGCAGAATCAGAGGATGCCTACGATTTTCTGGTTGATTGTCATGAGTTACTACACAAGATGGGTATAGTAGAACGGTTTGGCGTTGAGTTCGTGAGCTATCAGTTTCAAGGGAACGCCAAAATGTGGTGGCGGTCACATGTTGAGTGTCAACCAACAGAGGCACCACCTATGACTTGGGAGTCATTCTCTACCCTGTTTATGGAGAAGTATATCCCAAGGACTTTGAGAGATAGAAAAAGGGATGAGTTCTTGAGCCTCGAGCAAGGTAGGATGAGGGTTAACGCATACGAGGCCAAATTCCGTGCATTATCCAGGTATGCCACCCAACTTTGTTTCAGTCCACAAGAACGGATTCGCCGTTTCGTGAAGGGGTTGAGGTCAGAGTTGCGGATTTCATCCTTACAGATAGCGGCAACGGCAACGTCCTTCCAAGAGGTGGTAGACTTTGTGATAAAGGTGGAAGGAGTGAAGTCAGATGACTTCACCACAACGTCGAAATCAAAGAGGTTTCTAAGGGGAGGTGAGTTTAATGGTTCTCACTCTAGAGGACAGAGCTCCGGAGGTTACTCAGGTCGACCAATTCAGTCTTCACTACAGACTGTAGTTGGGGGTCCACCTCAGAACAGTCAACACTACTCCGAGAGACCTATGCATGAACCCCGAGAGTGTTATGGATGTGGGGAGGTTGGACACATTAAGAGGTATTGTCCAAACCAGAGTTACAGAACCCCACTAGCTAGAGGTAGAGGTGGTCATGGTAGAGGCCGCTTTTCTGGAGGACGTGGTGGTCGAGGTAATGGTGGTCATCACAACGGCAGAGGTGATGGCAAAAAATGGAGCCACTACTACGCAACATGGTAGGGGCAATGGACAGACAAACGATAGGGCCCATTGTTACGCTTTCCCTGGGAGATCTGAAGCGGAGGCGTCTGATGCTGTTATCACAGGTAATCTTTTGGTTTGTGATTGTATGGCATCTGTATTATTTGACCTGGCTCCACGTTTTCATATGTATTTTCATCATTTGCTAATGGTCTAAAATTGCATTGTGAATACTTGACATGCCTATTCGTGTTTCTACTCCGGTGGGTGAGTCTCTAGTAGTTGAAAAGGTACATAGGTCTTGTTTGTGAATTCGTGGGGAGCAACACTTATGTAGATTTGGTTATTTTAGAAATGGGTGACTTTGATGTAATTCTGGGTATGACTTGGCTTTCTCCGAATTTTGCGATCTTGGATTGTAATGCTAAAACGGTGACGTTAGCCAAGCCTGGGACAAATTCGTTAGTGTGGGAGGGTGACTACACTTCCAATCCGGTGCGTATCATATCCTTTCTTCGTGCTAAGAAAATGGTTAGTAATGGTGTTTAGCTTTCTTGGCACATCTCAAGGATGACACTACTCAAGTACCCTCAATTGAGTCGGTTTCGGTAGTCCGCGAGTTTTTGGACGTGTTTCCTGCAGATCTTCCCGGTATGCCACCAGATAGGGATATTGACTTCTGTATCGATCTTGAACCGGGCACACGCCCCATTTCTATAACCCTTATAGAATGGCTCCCGCCGAATTAAGAGAGTTAAAGGCTCAACTTCAAAGTTGTTGAGCAAGGGCTTCATTAGACCAAGTGCATCTCCTTGGGGTGCTCGGTTTTATTTGTGAAGAAGAAGTATGGGAGTTTTAGGATGTGCATAGACTACAGACAACTGAACAAGGTAACTATTAAGAACAAGTACCCCTTCCTCGCATTGATGACTTTCGATCAACTACAAGGTGCTTGTGTCTTCTCGAAGATCGACTTGAGATCTTGTTATCATCAATTGAAAATACGGGCAGCGGATGTGCCAAAGACTGCTTTCCGAACTAGGTATGGGCATTATGAGTTTGTAGTGATTTCCTTTGGTCTTACAAATGCCCCCGCTGCTTTCATGAGCTTGATGAATGGGATTTTTAAGCCATATTTGGACCTCTTTGTAATCGTATTTATAGATGATATATTGGTATATTCTAAAAGTAGGGAGGAGGACATGAGGAGCATTTGAGAATTGTATTGGAAATGTGAGGGACAGAAAGCTTTATGCCAAATTCTCTAAGTGTGAGTTTTGGCTAGATGCAGTGTCCTTTCTGGGCACGTGGTTTCTAAGGATGGAGTGATGGTAGATCCTTCTAAGATTGAAACAGTGAAGAACTGGGTAAGACCCACTAATGTGTCAGAAATACGGAGTTTTGTTATGTTAGCTAGCTACTACCGCCGATTTGTCAAGGGATTCTCTTCTATTGCTTCCCAACTGACGAACTTGACTAAGCAAAACAATTCTTATTTCTCTTTTTTCTTCGGTTGTTGCATTGGTATGGTCGGATGAGTGTGAGGAAAGCTTTCAGAAACTCAAGACTTTGTTGACTACCGCGCCTATCCTTACCTTGCCGGTAGAGGGTAAGAACTTCATTGTTTATTGTGATGCATCCTATTCTGGGTTGGTGCAGTGTTAATGCAAGAGAATAATGTGATTGCTTATGCTTCGAGGCAACTAAAGGTGCATGAAGTAACTATCCGACCCATGATTTAGAGTTGGCCGCGGTAGTATTTGCACTAAAGCAATGGAGGCATTATTATATGGGGTTAAGTGGAAATCTATATGGATCATCGTAGCCTTCAGTATGTCTTTACTCAAAAAGATTTGAACTTGAGACAGAGGAGATGGATGGAACTACTGAAGGACTACGACATCACTATCTTGTATCATCCGGGGAAGGCTAAAGTTGTAGCGGATGCTTTGAGTAGAAAGGCCGGAAGCATGGGAAGTCTAGCTCATTTGCAAGTTTCTAGATGCCCATTGGCTAGAGAGTGCAGATTCTGGCTAATGACCTTATGAGGTTAGAAATAAATGAGAAGGGAGGATTGTTAGCTTGTGTGGAGGCGAGATCTTCTTTTCTTGACCAGATTAAGGGGAAACAGTTTGATGATGAGAAAACTAAGTCGAATCCGAGATAAGGTGTTACAAGGACAGGCTAAAGAAGCAACAATCGATGAGGAAGGTGTTTTTGAGGATTAAGGGAAGGGTATGTGTACCCCGCATCGGTGATTTGATCAACACTATTCTGACAGAGACTCATAGTTCCGGATATTCTATACATCCTGGTGCAACCAAGATGTATCGTGACCTAAAGCAACACTTCTGGTGGGGTAGAATGAAGCGAGATATTGCTGAGTTTGTTGCCAAATGTCCAAATTGTCAACAAGTAAAGTATGAACACCAGAGGCCCGGAGGAACACTTCAGAGAATGCCCATTCCTGAATGGAAGTGGGAGAGAATCGCAATGGACTTTGTGGTTGGTCTTCTAATGACAATGGGTAAGTATGACTCCTTGGGTGATTGTTGATAGGTTAACTAAGTCTGCTCATTTCATTCCGGTCAAGGTGACTTACAATGCAGAGAAATTAGCAAAAATCTACATCTCAAAAATCGTTCGATTGCATGGGGTTCCACTATCCATTATATCAGATAGGGGTACGCAGTTTACTTCTAAGTTTTGGAAAACATTGCATGCTTAATTAGGTACTAGATTGGACCTTAGTACTGCATTTCATCCTCAGACTGATGGTCAGTCCGAGCGAACGATTCAAGTGTTGGAGGATATGCTTCGTGCATGTGTGATAGAGTTGGGTGGCCATTGGGATAGCTTTTTACCTTTGGCGGAGTTTTCATACAATAATAGCTATCACTCTAGTATTGCTATGGCTCCATTTGAAGCGTTGTATGGGAGGAGGTGTAGATCTCCCATTGGCTGGTTTGATGCATTTGACGTTAGACCTTGGGGTACTGACCTCTTGAGGGATTCGTTAGATAAGGTGAAGCGCATTCAAGAAAAGCTTCTAGCGGCGCAAAGTAGACAAAAGGAGTATGCAGACCGAAAGGTTAGAGACTTGGAGTTCATGGAGGGTGAACAAGTCTTGTTGAAGGTTTCACCCATGAAAGGAGTGATGCGGTTTGGTAAAAGAGGTAAGTTATGTCCAAGGTATATTGGACCATTTGAAGTGCTTAAGCGAATAGGGGAGGTGGCTTATGAATTAGCCTTGCCCCCAGGGCTGTCCGGAGTGCATCCGGTATTTCAGGTATCCATGTTGAAAAGATACCACGGAGATGGAAACTACATCATCCGTTGGGATTCAGTTTTGCTTGATGAGAATTTGACTTATGAGGAGGAACCAGTTGCTATTTTAGATAGAGAGGTTCGCAAGTTGAGGTCGAGAGAAATGCATCCATCAAAGTTCAATGGAAGAATCGACCGGTTGAAGAGGCTACTTGGGAGAAGGAGACAGATATGCAAGAAAAATACCCACATCTGTTTACAGATTCAGGTACTCCTTTTCGCCACTATTTTTCTTCTTTTGATCGTTCGGGGACGAACGATGGTTAAATTGGTATATATTGTAACGACCTGTTTAGTCGTTTTGAGCCACAGATTTTATTTCTGGAAAAACTGGCTGGGACGACGGATGTAACGACGGACCGTCGTGGTCACGACGGCCCGTCGAGGAGGTTCCGTTCCATGACACTTAGAATTCTTCAATTTGGATATTAAAATCGACTCTCTGTAATCTGTGACGGACCTGCAGGACGTGCCGTCAGATCTACGACGAAACCGTCGTGAGGCACCGTTTCAATATACTTAGGAATTCTGAAATTGGGTACCGAAAAACGAGTTCTGACCGTCAGGACGGAGGTGCAGGACGGACCGTCACAGGTGTGACGGGCCGTCACAGTCCACCTGAATTTTGGGGGGGTTGCGACGACCTGTGTGACGGACCGTCGCAGGTCCGACGGCCCGTCACAGGTCGCACAGATCCCAGTCAGAATAAGATTCCTCTACACGTTTTAAGGGTCGTTTTGGACTATTCTTTCCTTAATTATAAAGATTGAGGGTTAATATTAATAAGTCTAATTACTTGGGGGTTAAAAGAGGTAACCTTAAGTTAATTAGTGGGTTTTATTGTCCTCTTTTAGTCTTAATTATATGATAATTAGGGTAAAGGAAAGAGGGTTTGAATAAAACAAACAGAAAGAGAAAAAGAGAGAGAGAGTCGAATGAGAAAGAGAGTATTGATCGATCGAATTGGTTGAGGAGAATATCAAAGCTTGGGAAATTGCTTGTTGATTCCAATTCTTCGGTGGAGGTAGGTTATGGTTATGTTACGATATTCGTAGTGAACTCTTAATAGTGAATGTTATGTGTTGATAGTATTGTAAACCCTGCTATGTGCTTAAATTGTATGCTTGCATGATTATGATTATGAAATTGTGATGAATTAACAAAGCATGATGAAGCTATCGAATCCCAAATCTTGAAATAACCCTAATTCGCTTGATATATTATATAATAAGATTGATGATGCCTTAGTATGGAAGAAGGCTTGATAAATTATATAATGAGAATGATGATGCCTTAGTGTAAAAGAAGGCTTGATGAATTAGGGGATCGGGTGCCACATTCCGGTACCAGGATAGAATGAATATGAGGATCGGAGTGTCACGTTCCGACACCAGGATAGAATATGGATCGGGTGCCACATTCCGGTACTAGGATAGAATGAATATGAGGATCGGAGTGTCACGTTCCGACACCAGGATAGAATATGAGGATCGGAGTGTGACGTTCCGACACCAGGATAGTATATGGATCGGGTGCCACGTTCCGGTACCAGGATAGTATATGAGGATCGGAGTGCCACGTTCCGGCACCAGGATAGAATTAGAGGAGCGGAGTGTCACGTACCGACACAAGAGGAAGAAAAATAATGAATCTTGAAAGATAATGAATATACTCAAACTAATGAACTAAATTCCCAAATTAGTATGGTATTGAAGCTTGATTCCTCATGTGTGAACTCGGTTGTATTCATTGATGAATTAAATATTGCTATTGCTACATGTTGAGTATTGTAGTTGATTTACATTGTTATTGATATATACTGTTCCCTATTTTGAGTTAGCCGATGATATCTACTCAGTATTTGTGGTTGTACTGACCCCCCCTACTTTCATTTTTTCTTCTTTGTTATTTGTGTAATGCAGCAAACGTTCCATCAACTTCAACTCAACAGTAGATCTAGCCAGTCTTCACTACCTTCGGAAATTCAGGGTGAGCTAATGCGTCTAGCTTGGACTGGGTCTTCTTCTTCAAGTCTTGATGCCTTGAACTTCCGGCATGGACTAGCTAGTGTTTGTTTTAGATTCTTAGTCAGTTTTAGTTTAGCAACTTGAGATAGATGTTCTTGTGATGATGACTTCCAGATTTTGGGATATATAATAATAGTTTTGAATTGTTTATTAATGAGTTCAAGTCTTCCGCATTTCTTTTGTTGATATTGTATTAAAATGTTAAAGGTTAGATTGGTTGGTTCGCTCACATAGGAGGGTAAATGTGGGTGCCAGTCGCGTCCCCAATTTGGGTCGTGACAATAACATTGTGGTAACCGAAACAATCGAGTGTAAACTATGTTATCAAAATGACCTAATGGGTCAAAATAGACTCGGTCTAGTGGACTGAAATAATAGAGCTACTTGTGGTGCAAAAACGATATATTTCTAACATCACCACCTCATTCTCTTTTTTCAGGCAAAATTTCGAAGTAAGAACTAATATACTTTCGCCGTTCATTCTAAATATTTTTTGAGCTAGTATGAGATCTCTCTATTAAACTTCTATCTCATTTTAGCAGGGCGTAATAAAGGCATGGTGTAGGTGGGAAAACACACTGCTAGTGAATTAGAATATTGTTTTTTTTTAAAAAAAAATCGAGGGTCTTTTATTTCTTGTGAATAAATATTTATTTTATTAAAATTATTTTTAAACTTGACCATTATCAAAATTAGAGATGTATTTTAAGAGGCATTAACTTCTTCTTCTTTTTTTTTGCGTTTAAGGTCGGCAAGAGCCCATTTTTTATGAACACAAAAGGATCCACAAAAATGAACAGGCCCAACCGAGATCTGGTCCTGCATATTACTTAAGTAAAAATATGATAAACATAATAGAGAACTTAGAAGAAATAAGGTCTAGATTAAAATATAAGGCTTGATTCATGTTAGATCAGGTTTATCTAAGCCTCTTCAACGTCTTTACGTCATCGTTCAAGAGTTCATTGAAGATAAGATTATTTTAGCGGATCCATTCTAGTAAGAGTAAGCATAAACCTCTTCTGCTAGAGCTTTTTCTAAACCTAGTCTCTATGCAACAACCTCTCCTTGATGAGAAAATGAGCTGTGTGTATCCCTAGTTCATTTTTAGACATAAATAAATTAGGCAAACTCTTGACGAATTTCTTATCTAGTAATTATCAATTCCTTCTTTTATACAAACATAAAAATGTGGCTCAAACAACCTAGATAATAATAGTAATCTCTCCCCTTCAATCCAAATCTTGTGGATTAAACCACACATAGGATTAATTCAACCATATAGATTTGGATCTATGAGAAGAGATACTAATGAAAGAGATTTATTTTATCCTAAACCTGTATAGCACCAACACCATACTCATATGAGATCAACACAATTGGGAGTCAGAATATCCAACTAAACTCACAGGTGAACTGGTCCATAAACTATCTTGCAGAAAACAAAATACAAAATCACTCGTCGTGGTTTTTTTAATCATAAAAGACACTTCAAAGCTCTCACTAGGTGCATGATATATAATCAATAGAATCTAATTCAAAAAAGGTGATGAGTACATAACCAACTTCTAGAATAATTTATGAACAACAACTGAACCTTCAAAGGTATAGATTGTCCTATCGTAAGATGAGGAATGCACTATTTATATGTATTAATTATTCTTATACTTGCAACTTGTGTATATCTTGAAAGTGTTCACATTCAAAAGTACCTTTAAAATTAGATGTTAAATTATTGAAGTAAACAACAAGAGTATTTCCCTTCATTAAGGTGTGTAGTACTCTTGTTGCCATGAATGAATTTACTTCCAAAGTAACTTCCAAGGAACAATCCGATCTCCATTGAAACATTAAATCAATGATAAAGCCTCTAATTCCACTTTAACCGGTGAAAAAAATTTACCAAATAATATTTAAGTCCTTTATTCAAAGCCATAACTACAACAACTTTGTTTGTTGTTTCTTGGATCCTAAGCCCCCTTGATCCCACCAGATCATAAGAAGAATCTCCAACACAATATTCAATGGTGATAGTGCCAAGATTACCTCTTGATTCCCCATCATTGTTACATGTAAACCATCCCAAGGAGGTAAATCTACCTTACATTCCACGCCCCGAGCTACCCCCGAGATGCAGACACGAGACCTAGGACCACAAGTGATCCCAAGCTAACCCTGATGGCATGATTATGAGCATACTAAATAATATAAACTATTGCAGAAGATAAATCATAATATAAACTGACAAGATAGGGAATACTCAATTACTAAAACTGTGATATACGAAAAACTGATGAGTTTAATACAAAGAAACTATTAACTCAATACAAAGTTTAAATTAACTAAAGTTGAAATCCTGGAACAAGCCCTAGCTAAGTGTATCAAAAGCTGAAACAAAATGACTACAAGACTGTAATGAAACTGATGATTATTGTCCTCAAAGAATGAGGACTACCACTAGATCTGCTAAACTCAAGATCAGAAGTCGATCTAAGCGTGATCAGGACGCTGAGAACCTAAACCTATATCACGAGAAGATGTAGCACACATATGGGTCAGTACTTGAAAGGTACTGAGCATGTAGGATAGCTATAGATGAAATAAAACATAACTAAACAAGCACAAAAGCAAGTACAATAATCTAAACACGATATAGAGAATTTTGAGCTAACTGAATGCAACAAATTTATAACATGCTTTAACTGAATACTGAATATACTCATAAATGGTCAATGCGAGAGACTCTGACTGAACTGTGGGAGCTACTAATAATCGATAATAAAACCACATGAGCTAAATGTGGAGTCCGATGTATACTCCCCATCGAGAGAACCCAATGTACTCTACCACAGGTATAAAGGCATGTTGGAATGACCACTGAACTTATGCCCACATATAGGACTTACAACCTACTTGGCTAGTAGTTGTGGGACTGATTGAGTACGTTGAACTCTAGTCCAACTCGATATTATACTTCTCCCATTGATTTATGTAGTTAACTGATTAGGTTTGAATTTCTGTAAATACTGGATAGTTCAAAACTGAACGTGCAAACTAAGAATGGAACATTTAATCTGATAATTATGCATTTATAACTGAGACATGTATATCCGAAGTAACTGAAATATCTATCCTAGCTGTGTAAGTAAAGAACTAAAGAAATAGAAAGCTAGGGTTCTAAAATTCATTAGATAAACTAATTAATAACTTTACAATCTTATTTGGAACAAATATTTTTGACACCCCGTAGCAAAAACGGACAAAAAATCAGTTTTCAGAAAAATATACGGGTGCAAATTACGTGACCATCGACAGACCATAGCTTGAACCATTGTGCATCCTACACAATAGTCGATGGGATCAGAGACTCCCAAAAAACGTAGCTGGGGGAAATTGTCTTTGTCTTTATGGACGTACAAACTTATGGTCCATAGGTCAGACGGCGGTACATAGTCCGTGACCGTTGATCGTGACTCCCTTCACCCACTATGTGACAAGAGCCACAGATGACGATCACAGTCCGTAGGTGGACACACGGACTGTAGGTGGGAAGTAGAGCCTGACCCATTGTGCGTCCTACACATGATTAACCTAGGGTTTCTAGAGCTTTGATATAACTTCATGAATTTATTAAATATTTGTTCCAAAACTCAGATTATCCATAAATTACACATCCCTAGCTTTGTATTTCTTAAATTCTTGAACTACACATGATAGGTCAGATATTTCAGTTATGCAATTATACATGCTTCAGTTTTTAATGCATTAGTTATTAATTAAATATTGCATTCCCAGTTTGACTTTTCACTTTTGAGATATCCAGTATTAACAAAAATTTCAGACATAATTTATTTTCTACATTAATCAACAGGAAACGCATAATACCGAGTTGTACTAGGGCTTAACTTAGCTAATAGTCCCACAACTACTAGACAAATATGTTGTAATTCCCCTCTGTGGGCATCAGTTATGTGATCACGCAAGCATGCTTTTATACCTTTGGTAGGGTACATTGCGTCCTCTAGATGGGGCGTATACATCGGACTCTACATTAAGCTCATGTGGTTTTATTATCGGTTATTAGTAGCTACCATGGTTCAGTCAGTCTTTCTGTATTGACCATTTATAAGTATATTCATTATTAAGTGTCACCACGTTATTAATTGGTCATTGCATCCAGTTAGCTCAGAAATCAGCATATCATGTTCATATTATTATACTTACTTTTGTCTTGTTGAGTTATGTGTTATTTCAGCTTTATTCTATCATACATGCTCAATACATTTCTAGTACTGATTCATACGTGCACTACATCTACGCGTGATGTAGGTTCAGGTTCTTAGCATCCATATCACGCATAGATTGATTTCCCAATCTCCAGTTTAGCAGATTCAGTGGTGAGTCCTCATTCTCCGAGGACAACATTCATGAGTTTCATTTTAGTCTTTTAGTTATTTAGTTTCGTTTTGCGAGGTTTAATTGGGGCTTGTCCCAGTATTTCTAGTCTAGTTTAGAGGCTTATTTCAGACATAGTTAGATTTACCTTAGTATTTAGTTAGTAACTTCATTGTATTAAACTCATTGTCTTCATGTTATATAAGTTTTAGCATATACATATTCCCCATCTTTTCATTGAAAATTATGATTTAGCTTCCGCATCAGTTTGTTATCTATAGTATGCTCATGATCATGCCAGCAGTGTTATCTTGGGATCACTTGTGGCCCTAGGTTTCGCATCCGCGTCTCGAGAATAGCTCGGGGCGTGAGAAAACTTAGTATCTGAGCACTAGGCTTAAGTGTCTTAGGATATCTTAAAATTCACACTAAGCAGTTTCTTTTCATGGCTGTGAAGTGCACCATATCTAATTAGAGGGAGACTATTAAGTGTTCTACGAATAAACCTTCACTTTCTCTATAACTCTTACTGTGCGTAAGGTATGATCTTATTCCATTCTAAATTGACGTTCTACATTTCACATCATGCCTCCTCGTAGAGCTAACACTAGGAATGACAATTCTAGGATTGCAAACGCAGCTCCTCCATTCCCCGATAAAGAAGTCCCCAATATTGAGTTCAGAATGCCATACAGATGTTGGCTCAAAGTATGACTAGCCAGAACAATCAAATTCATGCTCATGCGAATAAAAATTGTGGATTAGTAGAAGCAGGGATCCGTAACTTTATTAAGATGACTCTGCCTGAGTTCTTAGGTGCACAGACTAATGAGGTTCTCAAAATTTCTTGGACTAGATCAAGAAGATCTTTGAGGTAATCCAAGTCACTGGTAATGATCGGGTTGAGTTAGCATTTTACTAGTTGAAGGATGTTGCTCATATCTGGTAAACTCAGTGGAAGGAGAATAGGGGTGCAAATGCAGCTCCTATATTAGTGAGACTTTTCTCAACAGGTTTTTCCCAATACAGTTGAGAGAGGCAAAGGCTCTGGAATACATGAAGTTTAGGCAGGGTAACATGACAGTCCATGAGTATGGGCTAAAGTTTAAGGAACACTCCAGGTATGATCCTCACATGGTTGCTTACTCCAACGCTCATATGAATAAGTTCTTGTAGGGAGTGTTGGATTTCGTGATAACTGAGTGCAGAAATCCCATGTTACTTGGAGATATGAAAATCTCTAGACTTAGTACTCATTCTCAGCAAGTTGACGGTGATACGCTTAGGGAACAGTCTGAGGAAAATAAGAAGTCTAGGACTGGGAACTATGGCTATTCTAAGCAAAAATAGAGTGGTGGAAAGCGCTCGCAAAGTTAGAATAATTTTTTAGTTGCACCCCCTTCATAAACTAGTGTTCCATCCTACAAGAACAGGTATGACCATAATGGTAGAGATCTAGGCTCTAAGTCTCAGGGAAACAAAGTCTCAGGGAAGTGTTTCAGGCACCACGACTTACCCCACTTGCCCTAAGTGTGGTAAGAACTATCATGGCGAGTGCCTTGCAGGAAAAGAAGGGTGTTTTGGATGTGGTCAGTTTGGTCACAGGTTGAGGGACTATTCTTTTAGATAGGGTCAAGGAGGTGGTAATGGTAGAGCTCTGTCTACAAATTCAGCAACACCAATAAGTCACCCAACTCAGCAGGGCAACTCATCTGGTGTAGGTGGCGGTCAGCGCCAGAACAGGTTGTATGCTCTTCAGGCTTGCTAGGATCAGGAATGTTCTCCAGATGTAGTCACTGGTACATTATGAGTCTTTGACCGTGATATTTATGCATTATTAGATCCAGAGGCTACTCTTTCTTTTGTAACCCCTAACATAGCAGTCCAATTAAGTGTTAGTCAAAATACTCTCTCAGAACCTTTCTCAGTCTAAACTGTAATCGGTGACCCAGTTATAGCTAGACGGGTATACAGAAATTGCCCTGTCACAGTCTCATAGAAATTCACCTCAGTAGATCTAGTAGAGTTAGAAATGGTATACTCTGATGTAATCTTAGGCATGGATTGGTTACACTGATTTTATGCCTCAGTTGATTGTAGAACTAGGATTGTTCGTTTTCAGTATCTAGACGATCTAATCTTAGAATTGAAGGGTAGTAGCTTAGGGACAATGGGTCGATTTATTTCATACCTTGAGGCTAAAAAGATGATATCTAAGGGTTATCTCTATCATCTAGTTTGGGTTAACGATTCTAGCCTTGAAACCCCTACTCTTGAGTCAGTTCTAGTAGTTTTTGAGTTTCCAGAAGTGTTTCCATAAGATCTTCCCGGATTCCCTCGCGAAAGTAAAATCGACTTTAGAATTGATGTCCTTCCAGATAACAAGACTATTTCTATTCATTCTTACCGAATCAATCCATCAGAGCTTAAGGAATTGAAAGAGAAATTTAAAGACCTTCTAAATAAGGGCTTCATCAGATCTAGTATTTCATCATGGGGTACACCACTGTTGTTCGCAAAGAAGAAAGATGGTTTTCTTAGAATGTGCATTTACTATATATAGTTGAACAAGTTCATAACAAAGAATAAGTATCCCATCCACTTTATAGATGACTTGTTTGACCAACTTCAGGGTTCTAGCCATTTCTAAAAGATAGACCTCAGATCAGTTTATCATAAACTTAGAGTTAGAGATAGTGACATTTTGAAAACATTCTTCAGAACTCGGTATGCTCATTATGAATTTATAGTTATGTCGTCTGGATTAACTAATGCTCCTGCAACTTTAATGGATATGATGAACAGAGTGTTCCAATAGTACTTTGACTTGTTTATTATCGTCTTTATTGATGATATCCTCATTATGTCTAGGAGTGAGGAAGAACAGGAAAGCCATTTGAGAGTTGTTATGCAGACTCTCAAGGATCGCCAGTTATATTCTATGTTTAGTAAATGTGAGTTCTGGTTGAAAAACGTTATTTTTATTGGTCACATTGTATCTAGCGAAAGGATCCAAGTGGATTCGCAGGATATAGCGGTAGTGAAACAATTGACTAGACCAACCTTTGCTACCTATATCAAAAGTTTCTTAGGTCTAGGTTGACTGAGGCATGTATAACTGAATAACTGAAATATATGACCTAGCATGTGTAGTTAAAGAACTAAAGAAATACAAAGCTAATATTCTGAAACTCATGCGATATTGTGAGTAATAACATGATAATCTCATTTGGAACATATATTTAATAAATTCAATTCTATCAAAGTTCTAGAAACCCTAGATTTAATCATTATAAAAGGATCAAAAACTGACTGAAAATTAGAGACCCAATTGGTAAAAGGAACCCCTAGTGGAATCCCACATACCCGGTGATGAGATTCAAGGAGAAACACTTAGATTTCAGGGCTCGAGCTGCTGGAAACTTGCTGCTTTCTTCAACTAGGGTTCTTGAGGTTTTTCTCCTTTCTTGCTTCTAGTTTTCTAACTTAAAATTTATGATTGTTACTTAGGTAAGTTCTTGTTATGTTTCTAGTCTTAAAATGAATAAAATATAATTATTTAGGGTCAGAACGATATATAATTGGGTTTAAACGAAGTGGAAAAAGACTAAAAGAAACCTGAGTTAATTGATATCGGACCAAACGACGACCTGGACTGATGGTCCATCGTTTAATCGATGGTCCGTCATTTGTTCTGTAGGTTGGGCATGTTCGACATGCCATTATTAAAATGAGCATAACTTTTTACTCGGAGGTTTGAATTTAGCAAAGTCGGTGGCTATGGATAGCTAATTCAATTATCTATATTTGGCTTTGTCTTGGACACCTAATTCATTTTGTGCTATGAGTTATGATCAATTTAAGTTGACTCAACTGCATCGCCCTAACAAACTGCTAATTCCCACCTACGGTCATACCTATGGACCATAGGTCGAATGACGGTCCGTGTTAGTCAATCATTGTTCGTGTCAGAGAATGGGTAAATGCGGTGTTGATCGACGGACTGAGACTACGGACCGTAGGTCCGTCCATCGTTCCACACTTAGTCAAATTTTCTTGACAGAGATTTTGGGGGTTTCTGACTCAATTGAGGAATGTGCAGGACGGAACAACGGTAAGCATACGATCCACCGATGGCAACCGTCGATGCACCTGCAGATTTTTTTAAAAGCTGGTTTTTGGTCAGTTTTTGATACGGGGTGTTACATTACTACTATAGATGCAAAACTATGCATGAAACTATCTATTAGAGCAACCATCTCAGGCTAATTATTAGGAATATTGAGATAATTAAATTTCAACTTAATGAAAGTTTGTGTACTGTTGGAAACATCCCAAATAACTCAATTAGTATAGTAAGAAGCATCATGTAAAATGGTATTTCTCATTTTCCAAAGAAATAATTAAATATTGCATTAAATGTAATCTTTGTCTAGAATTACCTTTACCATTCCTCCATTTCATCAAAACATGTTTCTCCTGAACCTATGAACCCAAATGTCCAGCTGCACAAGCAAAATATCTCAATAAAGAATATGCCACTTCTTCTTTTTGTAGTGAGTGAGCCACAGTCTAATCAGCTAGAACCTCGCACAGCCACATAAAAGAGAAACATTAGAATTCCACTGTGTCATTAAAGTACCAAATGGTATTTTTTCCTCGCACATTCCAAGCTAACAAAAATATCTTAAAAGGGATGCCTTGTACCCATATCTTCTAATAAGAATCAGTTTCCTCCTCTCTCTTTCTGATAGTATTCCAAGCACTTTCGACTGAAAATTGTCTATAAATGGTCTTCCAAGGAAGATTTGGCATGATCTACTACATATTCATGCAACTACAATTGCAATTTCTCATAATTCCAACAATCTTCATCGATATAAGTGTTAATATCTTTCAAATTGTGGCAGGTTTGCTCTTCTGTTGGTTGTGAATATAGAGAACCTAACCCACATGATATTTGCTGATAAAGAGCTTTGAGTTCTGTACCTCCAATAGAGTTTAGCCTATAAAGCTTGAGATAATTCAAATAAAGACATAAAACAAAGACAGGTCTTTTATTTTGGCAATCAAACAAAATTCCAAGCAGCCTAGTGCTTGTTCTTTCTTGACACTTAATTACTCTAAAAGCATTAGCCAATACTCCATGGAGTTCTTTTAGGGCACATAGACGGGGCTTTAATGACCCTTCTTGTCATTTTTAGTGTTTTATCTTGTGTGCATCGTTTATAGCGTTCCTATAGTGATCACAAGTCATTTATAACTTGATGGGTCTGACAGATCGGTCACCTAGTCATTCGTTTGGTTATTGTGTGTGATTTACTATTTTTGGAGCTTATGAACCTTGAACGATCATTTTTTATCAAAACTTCAAGAAGATGACATCAGAATCCAATTCTGACGATTCCATCAGTTCCGGAAGGGTCATTTTAGGCTAATAGCATTGTCGACATGACTCCCAAAGTTTTTAGTGTAAGTTGGTGAGATTAGGTTTTGTTAACTTTTAGTGAAAGACTAAGTTTGACTTTAGTCAACATTCTGAGTAAACGCGCTAGGATGAGAATTCCGTCAGCGCGGTTAGCTCCGGAATGTCGAGTTTGGTCCAGTTTGACCCTTCTTTCGGTTTTTGAGGTTTTTGATATTTTTCCAAGCCATCTTGTGGTTTTTGACTTAAAATGGCCAATGGAAGTGGGACCCACATTTTATCGAGATGACCTCTGATGGAAATTTCGATTGCGCCGTTGAGTCCGGAATGTAGACTCTGGTATGGTAGCACATCTGTTTTATTTTTATCTGGTTCCGAACGGATTCGAGCACCCGTCGGAAACTTTAAAGAAAGTAGGCAAAGCTGAAATCTGGTGCAGCCCTTTAACAACCAGAAATTGGGTTTTAACAACCAGATTTTTGGGTTTATTAGTGACCAACTTCGTCCTTATAAAAACCCAATTTTCAGCCTTTGTGTCTTACTTTAAAATTTCGATATTTTCAGCTATAGAACTCCAAATTGGGCGATTCAAAAGGCTAAATTGTGAAATTTTTCGAGGGCAAATCGTTGGTGAGCTTGGAATCTGATTTGAGGACATGATTTGAGGTAACATCTGTGTTTTAACTGCTGTCATAGCTCAATTACGAGATCAACTTTTGGGAAACTTTTAGAAGGTTACTTCTTGGCCATTTTAGGTCCGAATCTAGTGATTCAAGAGCCTATGTTGTGGGGTTTTTCATGAGGATCGTCGTGGTGTGATTGGTTTTTTGCTGTTGGACCTTCATTTTTGGTAAAATCTTGTAAGAATCTGCTGCCATTGTTACTGATTTTTAGTGTAGAATTTGGATTTTTTGTTGCATGTTCATGTTAGGAGTGTCTTGAGTCCTGAATTGTGTTCCATTCTTGTACACAAGTTCCAAGAGTTATTTAGGACTTTTATTTGGTGTTAATTCTTTATTTCTCAACGCGGATCGCACTTTTTCCATTTTGACCGCGAAATTGACCCGTCTCCGTTTCTTGCGATTTTAGTGTTTAAATGACCGTAATAATGTTGACTCTATTTTTGATAGTGTATCAACGTTTCGAGTCCTTGTAGAAAGTAAAAGATCCAGGGAAGTGAATTTTGGAGCGCGCGTGATTTGCTTTCAGGAAGCCTACAATTTCTCCTCTTAGATTGTACTCCAACATGTGAATGCATGTTTATTAGTTGGGATTTGGGTTGGGTAGTTGTTGGATCATGCATAGGTGTTCAACAATCATATATTCGGACTTTTTCTGAGAATTATCGGGTAACTATGAGCATGTTTATTGTTATTAATTAACCTTCTTTGCTAAATGGATTACTTGTATGTTTGAATACTGCTTATCAGACGTATGATGGGCCTTAGTTTAGGTTTGACTAGGGTTATTTTTAGAAATGCAAGTCGGTAGGACTTAGTTTTGCCCCGACATTGCTCACGACTTAAATCCTTGCAGACTGATGTAGCATACTTGAGTATGATAGTTTAGTATTTAGCAAGACAATGAGCTTTCTCTAGCTATAGTTATTCTTATTTCGTCGATGTTACGGCTTCTCAAGTTACGTCAGTGAAAATAATTCTGCTGCGTGATTCAAAGTTGAGTTTTAATTCGGCTTTAAGGACTTACATTGATTAGCTAGTTCTAAATGGTGTTCCACGGCTATATATGATTATAGATAGATAAAGTCTTTTTCAGCAGCTATATCGACATCTTTGTCGGGTATCCGGATTTAAGGTCAGGCCTCCACCATCCACATACTTATGTAAAGCATCCAGTTAGAGGTCCGGTCTCAAGTATCTAGAGTATTCGGTTAGTTGTCCGGCCTCATTTAATTATATTTTGCAAATGTCTACTTGTGTAATTCTGGTGAGCATCCGGTTCATGGCCCGACCTCCGTACCGTCAGATTCTACTTTTTGGTTCGGTGGTCTTTTGGCCTCGAGTTCTATTCTACTAAGTTATAGTTATTTTGTGTACTCGTTGGGCTTATGGGGGTCCATTAGGGTTTTTATTTAAACTTATGCACGAGTGTACCTTCTGGTCTTATGGTGTGTCCAGTTAGGTGTAGTTAGCTTATTTATATTAATTTAGTTAGATCTTATACACTGGTGTGCATTATTGTGTTACTTAGCCTTCCGTTCTTGACCTCTAGTTTTGTGATCCGTTTTTTCATATTGCTTTAATTTTCTTGTTTAGTCGGCCTATGATGCCTACTGTGTACTACGCTCTGCATATATTTTCGTGATGCAGGTCTGAGCACCAGTAGTCAGCGTTGATCTATTTTGGAGCACTTCTAGTCTTGATACAGGGGCGAGCACATGGCGTTTTGTACTATTTCAGTCTCTATCTATTTATATGAAGACATATCTTTTACCTTTTGAGACAGTTTAGTTTCGGTGGTCCACTGTTAGGACTTGCACTCGTTTTGTTGGTAGCTCTGTATAAGTGACTTCCAGGCTCTGGGAGGGATACTTAATTGTATATATGTTTTGGTTTGCTTATGTTGTTATAGTAATTTTGCTTAGTCTTGTTTAGTATCTATCCTCAAACCCATTACACGTTGTTCTGGGTTACGGTTTGTCTTACCAATTGGTGGGTTATAGTTGGTGCCTTCAAGGGTCGAGAAATTTGGTCGTGACAAGTTGGTATCAGATCCCTAGGTTCAACGGTCTCACTATTACAGAGCTAACGTCTAGTAGAGTCCTGCGGATCGGTGCGGAGACGTCCGTAACTTATCTTCAAGAGGCTACAAGATGCGTTTAGGAAGATATCCATTTTGTTTCAAATTCGTGCCGCGTGTGTCTTGTTTGTTTCTTAAAATCTCAGTTGTTTCACTCTATTACAGGATGGCTCGCACGTGAGGCGGTGCGTTCGGGGGAGATGCACTTGGAGCATCAACTTGGGGTAGACGTCGACCCCGAGCTCGAGGTAGGGACGCAACACCGGCCCGACATAGGGAGGAGGAGCCTCATGTAGTGCATGTACCGCCACAGCAAGTGGGGTCGGGGCCAGCCCAGCCACCACCTGCACCAGTTGCAACACCTGATCTTCATTCCCTCTTGACTCATATATTAGCAACAATTGGGGATATGTGACAGGCACCAGCACAAGCAGTACCAGCACCAGCGCTCAAAGTTCAGCCGCCACCAGTACATGTGGGATCAGAAGATGCTTGGGGTATTATTGAGGGGCGATTGGAGAGGACTCTCACGAGTTCTTGCTCACTTGCCAGGAGCAGTTACAGTCATTAGTCCTTTTAGATTCGAGAGGAGCTGAATTTACCGCTCATCAGTTCCGTGGGCCAGCCAGGCAGTGGTGGCGAACGTATCGAGAGTCTAGGCCAGTTGGATCTCCTCTTATATCTTGGAGTGAGTTCTCAAAGGCTTTCGTGGCCCGGTTCATGGCACGGAGCGTCAGAGATAGGCTTCACTATCAGTTCTCTAGATTGGAGCAGGGATCTATGACCGTTTTAGAGTATGAGGCTAGGTTCCATGAGTTTTCTCGCCATGCTACTATGATCCTGCCCACAGAGGGAGAGAGAGTTCGTTGTTTTGTACGTGGGTTGCGATAGAGTTTGAGGGTTGACACAGAGCATATGGTTTCAGATGGCCGTTCTTTTCTTAATGTGGTGGATCATATCCGATCAATGGAGCATATTCATCGTCAGGCCCAAGGGGGCAGCGATAAGAGGGAAAGCTACCAGGGAAGCTATAGCGAGTCACAAACTAGGGGGAGATACTCATATGATAGGGCCCATCAGAGGGTTCAAGCAGGGTCAGACCAGTCGGCTTGTTCAGGCGGCATTACCTGTTTCTGAGGGAGGCCAATATCAGCAGAGTGGTCCTAGTACAGGCCAGAATTTTAGTGGATCAAATTCCTTTCCTTCATGCCGCGGTCGGGTTACTATAGGGCGTTCAACTTTGGTGTGTTATGATTGTGGTACTCTTGGCCATTCGTCTAGAGAATGTCCCCGGCGAGGTCGGGGGGCGATTGTACAAGCTCCACCTACTTCTAAACAAGTTTCAGCCGTGTCTTCTTCTGCTAGAGGAGGTGGTCGGGTTCACGACCGTCGAGAGAGTCGACAGGGTACCAGGGGTGGAGTTCGGGGAGGCAGGTCAGGTGGTAGACCGGGTGCACCAGGTAGAGGTGCTGAGGGCCATTTCTGAGGCATCTGACGATGTCATCTCAGGTACGCTCTTCTTATGCCATCAGCCTGCTACAATATTATTTGATCCAGGGTCCACATTCTCGTATGTATCCATATATTTTGTTCCCCGATTGGTTATGAGGTTCGAGTCTTTGGCAAAGCCAGTTCATGTTTTGACCCCGATAGGTGAGTTCTTAGTAGTGGATCAAGTATTGCGATCTTACTTAGTGACTATCTAGGGTATGATAAGAGCTCATCTTATTATGCTAGATATGATTGATTTTGATGTGATTTTGGTCATGGACTGGTTATCCCCATATCATGTGGTCTTGGATTTCTAAGCCAAGACTGTTACCTTATCCATGCCTGATGTTCCCCCGGTATTGTGGCAGGCTGCTTATAGTCACACACCGACGGGAATAATCTCTTTTATTCAGCTAGGCTGTTGGTTGCTTCTGGGTGTTAAGCTTATTTGGCCCACATCAGAGATATGAGTAGGGTAGGCCCTTTAGTTTACTCAGGTCATGTGGTTAGAGAGTATACAGATGTTTTCCCTACAGATCTACCTGCCCTACCCCTAGAGCATGACATTCATTTTGCTATAGATTTGGAGCCTGGCACCCATCCTATTTCTATTCAGCCTTATCGGATGGCTCCTGCAGAGCTTAGAGAGCTCAGTGTTAAGTTAAAGGACCTCTTAGGAAAGGGGTTCATTCGTCCGAGAGTGTCTCCTTGGGGTGCTCATGTTCTGTTTGTGAAAAAGAAGGATGGGACTTTGAGGATGTGCATTGACTACAGGCAGCTGAACAAGGTGACGGTGAAGAACCATTATCGTATGCCTTGTATAGATGATTTGATTGATCAGCTTCAGGGTGCCTCCGTATTTTCTAAGATTGATTTGAGGTGCGGGTACCATCAGCTGAGGATTAGAGCAGCAGACATCCCTAAGACCACATTTAGGACTCGTTACGGCCATGATGAGTTCCTTGTGTTGTCTTTTGGGTTTACTAATGCCCCAGCCGCCTTTATGGACTTGATGACATGTGTGTCATTCCATACCTTGATTCATTTGTTATCATCTTTATTAATGACATATTGGTACACTCCCGGAGCCGGAGTGAGCATGAGCAGCGTTTGAGGATAGTGCTCCAGAATTTGAGAGATCAGGAGCTTTATGACAAGTTCTCAAAGTGCGAGTTTTGGCTTGCGTCTGTAGACTTCTTGGGGCACGTTGTGTCCAAGGAAGGTATTAGGGTAGATCCGACGAAGATTGAAGCTATTTGTAATTGGGACAAAACCCGCTTATGTTATTGAGGTTCGTAGCTTTGTCGGGTTAGCGAGTTACTACAGGCGTTTTGTTGAGGGATTTTCTACTATTTCATCTCCTTTGACTCTGTTGAATCGCCATGATATTCCCTTTGTGTTGTCGGAGGAGTGTGAGATGAGATTTCTGAAGCTCAAGGATTTGCTTACTAGCTCTCCTATATTTACTCTTTTGATTGAGGGAGAGGGTTTCACGATTTATTTTTACGCGTCTTCTGTTTGTGTGGGTTGTGTATTGATTCATCTGGGCCGGGTTATTGCGTATGCGTTGAGGCAACTTAAGGTCCATGAGCGCAACTACCCCACCCATGAAATGGAGTTGGCAGCGGTACTACTTGGAGGCACTACTTGTATGGAGTTCGATGTGAGATTTGGTGGCACTACTTGTATGGAGTTCGATGTGAGATCTATACTGACCACAAGAGTATTCAGTACATAATGAGCCAGAGGGACCTTAATTCGAGGCAGCGTCGTTGGATTAAGATCCTGAATGATTATGATCTCTCCATTCTCTATCATCTGGGCAAGGCGAACGTGGTAGCAGACGCCTTGAGCTGGAAGGCGGTGCGTATGGGTAGTCTAGCCTTCTTATCTTCGGGGTGAAAGACCCTTGGCTTTGGACATTCAGTTTTTAGCCAATAGCATGGTTCGATTAGATATCTCAGATTTTAGACGCGTCTTGGCTTATATGGGAGTTCAATCTTCTTTGTATGATAGGATCTGTGGTTGTCAGTTTGAGGATAAGGCCCTGGTGTCCCTTAGAGATTGAGTGTTTGCGGGTAATGGTGATCAGGTTACCTTAGATCCTGATGGAGTGTTTAGATTCGTCGATCGCACCTGTGTCCCGAGAGTTGGAGATTTGATACATATGATACTTTTTGAGGCTCACGAGTCTAGATATTCTATCAATCCGGGTACATCGATGATGTATCGTAATTTGAGACAACATTACTGTTGGAGTGGCATGAGATGAGATATTGCTGACTTTGTTTCTCGTTGTTTGTGCTGCCAGCAGGTAAAGGCTGAGCATTTGAGGCCTTGTGGTGAATTTCAAGGATTACCCATTCCGAAGTGGAAGTGGGACTGCATTACTACGAATTTTGTGGCTTGTCTACCGAGGACTTCTAGATGAGTTTATAGTATTTGGGTCATCGTTGATCGATTGACCAAGTCAGTACATTTCCTTCCCGTTCAATCTTCATTTAGTGCCATGAGGTTGGCTCGTATCTACATTCGGGAGGTGGTTCGACTTCATGGGGTGCCAGTTTCTATTATATCATATTGGGGTTCTCAGTTCACGTCTAGCTTTTGGAGGACCTTTCAGGATGAGTTGGGCACCCGAGTTGAACTGAGCACAACTTTCCACTAGCAAACTGATGTCCAGTCAGAGAGCACTATTCAGGTACTTGAGGACATGCTACGGATACAGGGGTGAGTACATGGCATTTTGTACTATTTCAGTCTCCAACTGTTTATATTAATCATTGTCTTTTACCTTTCGAGATAGTCTAGTTTCGGTGGTCCACTGTTAGGACTTGCACTCGTTTTGTTGATAGCTCTGTATAAGTGACTTCCAGGCTCCGGAAGGCATCCTTAATTATATTTATGTTTTTGTTTGCTGATGTTGTTATAGTAATTTTTCTTAGTCTTGTTTAGTTTCTACCGTCACACACATTACATGTTGTTCTGGGTTACGGTTTGGCTTACCTACTAGTGGGTTATAGTTGGTGCCTTTATGGCTCGAGAAATTGGGTCGTGACAGGGGCACAATAGCAGACAAGACATGAATGGGAACACAGTGTAAAATACTATTGATTAGAACTTCTTCACCTCCATAGGATAACATATTTCTTTTCCGGTCTTGTAGTTTATATTTTACCCATGTAATAAGATCATATTAATGATCATTCCTCTTCCTTAGTTGTGATTTATGACACTCCAAATATTTGATTGGAAATTTCCGTTATTTAAACCTTTACACTCCTCAACTAGTAATATTCCAGCACCTGCTGCATTTTTATGCATAAAGAACGCACTTTTATCCTTGTTAATTTTTTGTCCTAACTGAATTTCATACATCTTTTAATTTAACATGACGTTTACCAGTGCGTATCTTTTAGTAGATGTAAAAATAATTGTATTATCTGCATAAGCAAAATTTATTATATGGATACTCCATTTTGGCATCCCACAACCCCGAAATAGTTCATCCTCAAATAAGGAGTTTAAAGACCTAGATAAAATTCAAACAGATAGAATAAATAGGGCCGACAATATCTTGTCCTACACTATCCAAACAACATTAAGAAAAAATACCATTGAATCCATTAAAATATGCTGCACTATCACTTTGCAAATTGAAAACAACTCCCTTTTCTTCAAAGAAACCAATATTTTCCTCATTTGTAAAAACAATAGGAATATGTCTCAACCACAAAAATGATGTAGAAACTCTATCATTATGAAACTTATCCTTATAGAATTTAACAGCTTCAACAACTACCTTGCTTTCCTTCTAACAATAACAATGTTGTGAAAAGATCTACTATTACTATATCCACTATCAAATAAGTCATACAAAACTTTCTGTTGCCAAAACACCTCTTAAAAATTCACGTATTTTTTTATACTCTGTCTAAGCTACATGAAATACTTTTCTGGTTTCAACATTCTGAGCTTCCTCAAACGGTTTTCTTTGATTTTAACAATATCTTCCCTGATTAGTAATTGTTAAAAACATCACCATAAAATTCTTTGATCCATTTGGTCAAAGAAGATTTGACCCTTTTAATGTTTGTTTTAAAAAGAAAAATGGATTTTGGCACACATTTATACACAAATTCTACCTAACTATCTTAATAAATTGATCATGGTTAGTCTAGAACTTTAGAAACCTGATTGGTTTCCTATATGTATATCCTCTCTTTCAAGGTCAAAAACATATGGGCATTATCTGATCATGTTCTCTTAAGATGTTTAATTTCCAAAAAATTAAACCAGCGATTCATGTGCTGATAAAAGAGAATCATATCTAATCTTTCAAAAAATCAATCATTTCCAAGTCTAAAAACATTTCCTGAAGTCTTGATAATCAATATCTTGAATCGGCTGTCCGTCAATATTTTCATCAACAATCAGGACTACATTAAAGTCTCCACAATTAACAAAGGGCTATCAATAGTTATTGTCATTTAATGTATATCCTTTCATAGAATTTCTCTATCTTAAACATTCCATTTAACATAGTCTAAAGTGACATGAAATCTATTAGACCGTTGTTGTTATATACACAGTGTCAATTGTTTATTTGTACCCATCACCACACAAACATCGCAGATCCTTCACCACGGTAACTTCAAACATTGAATCAATGAAACACCAAACGTTTCCATTATAATTTGATATCTGACATGTTGAATTTATTTAACCAAGCTAATAAAGAAACTTTTTCAAAACTATGCAACATTTTCACTCTACCGAAATATTTTTGGGACTTTATAGACCGAGTATTATGAATTAGAGATTTTATAAATTATTAAAACATATATTTAATCTCGGCTGTTTCATGAGTAGATGATGTAAATCTGGATTTTTTTTGCTTCTTCCCAATTTTGGTATATTTAAAATCTTTGACACACATCGACCTCAATAGGGAGATTATCAAGATTTTCTTTTCTGGAACCCCTATTTCTTAAGTCTCCTTTGTGGGGATACAAAAATTTTAATAGCATCTATTTGGTTAGGGATTCTAATGATAGCTTTCTCATTACATATGTTCCCCTTCTAACGCTCTTGGTTAACATTAAGCTTAACTACTACTTTTCTTACATAAAATTTACTTACATCAACTAAATTTGTATCCTGCATTTAGTCAACACTATAAACTCTGAACTCTTAATTATTAATTATTTCCATGCTACCACCAACATCATCCTTAATACTAAGAGTGTGTTACAACCCTAAAATGAATCGGATTAATAATTGTAACAACCTGTTTAGTCTTTTCGAGCAGCAGAATTATTTTTGATAAAAATTGGCTGGGTTGACGGATCACGCAACGGACCGTCATGTCCATGACGGACTGTGATGGACTCCGTCGTCCCATACTTGAGTAATTTCTTCTGCTGCTCTCCTCATTACCTTCAACGAATGGTAGGACGAATCGTCATAGGCACAACGGTCCGTTGAGAGTCTTCGTTCCAAAACACTTCAACTCTGAAATCTGGGTACTGAGATCGACTCTCTGAACTTCACGACGAAACTGCAACACGGACAGTCGTAGATACAACAAACCATCACAACCTCCTTACTGAATTTAACGCTCTGAACTTTGTGACGGACCTTCAGGACGGACCGTCATAGATACGAAGGACCGTCACAAGTTGCATATGGGAAGTAGCTTGCTTGATCACGATTCTTCAATGAAAGTAGGTTCTAGGTTTATTTCTATGTGATAGATAAACTCTAAATAGTGATTGATATGTATTGGGTGGTATTGTAAAGTCTTCTATATGCTTGATTGTGTGGTTGTATGTTGTGATTGTGTAACTGTGGTGGATTAGAATGATGAGACGTTGGATCTTAAATCTGAAATCCTCTCTATTAAGATGACGCCTTGATATAAAGAAGGCTTGATAAACTAAAATAATGAGATAAATGGATTGGAGTGTAACGTTCCCACACGTAGTATTAGGGGATCAGAGTGTCACGTTCCGACACGTAGTATTAGGGGATCGGAGTGTCGCGTTCCGACACGTAGTACTAGGGGATCGGAGTGTCCCGTTCCGACACGGTACTAATAATGGATCGGAGTGTCACGTTCCGACACGGTAGGATTAGGGGATCGGAGTGTCACGTTTCGACATGATAATAATAAAGAGAAGTAATCTTGAATTATGTTAATATACTCAAATTCGAAGAACCTATTTCCCAAATGAGTATGGTGTGGAGGCTTGAGTCCTCATAGGTGTGCTTGGTGTTGATGCCAATGGTTCTTGTACTTGTTGTTGTCGCCTGTTATGTATTGTGGTTGATTTTATATTATTATTCAGTATATTTCTTTCTATTTTGAGTTGGCCGATGATACCTACTTAGTACGTGTCCTTGTACTGACCCCTACTTGTAATTTTCTTCTTTGTTATTTGTGGAGTGCAGCAAGCGTGCCATCGACTTCGACTCGCCCTCAACTCTAGCTAGTCTCCAGCATATCACATTTCAGGGTGAGCTGTTGTTTCTAGTTCGGACTGGATTCTCTCATTCACATCTTGATGTCCTTGATGTTCGGACATGGACCCTCTGTTTACATATTTTAGCTTCTTAAATACTCTTAGATTTAGAAATTTGAGGATAGATGTTCTTGGTGTGATGACTTCCACATTTTGGGGATGATAATTGATAAACTTTAGAAGCTTATTTATTGGTTATATTAATAAGTTTTGGGTCATCCGCATTATATTTGTTCAATATGGTTGAAATATTGGTAAACGTTGGGGTTTAGATTTGTTCGTTCTCTCACATAGGAGGATAAGTGTTGGTGCCACTCGCGGCTCGTTTTGGGTCGTGACAAACTTGGTATCAGAGCGTTAGGTTCGTTCGTCTCATCACACAAGAACGAGTCTAGTAGAGTCTTGAGGAACGGTAGGGGGACGCCCTTACTTTTCTTTGAGAGGCTATAGGACTTTAGGAAAATTCCATTCTTTATTTCTTTCGTGCTATTACTTGGATCCAATTGGTATCTTGGTGATACAAATTGGTATCTGACATCCTCACCCTATTTCGCAGATGGTTAGAACTATAGCAACAACTGTGCCAACACCAACACCGACAAAAGAGGGTGCGTCTGAGCCAGCCACTAGGGCTGTAGCTCGAGGAGGAGCAGTGGCAAGAGGCCGTGGCAGAGGTCGCAGGAGGACGCCCTCTAAAGCTAGAGGACAAACACCCGGTCTAGCTAGTAATAGGGCGATGACTCCTCCACCGACTGATGAGGTAGTGAGAGAGGGTGAAGAAGGGGAAAACGAGCAGGTGCAAGATGAAGAATTACATCCCCAACCTACCCCAGAGATGATTAACCAGGTTCTTACTTATCTTAGAGGGTTATCTGATCAGGGCCAGACACCTCCAGTGTTGTCTACACCAGCACCTCAGGTTCTGGGAGTACAACATGCAGCTACTGTGGCTCCCCGCATGGATGCCTCATTGGAAGTAGGCACGTTTCCTCGATTGACTACAGGGCCTATAATGATGAGTGATCAGCATGAACTTTTCACTAAATTCTTGAAGTTTAAACCTCCAGTCTTCAAGGGTGCTGAATATGAGAATGCCTATGATTTTCTGATTGATTGTCATGAGCTGCTACATAAGATGGACATAGTAGAACGATTCGGTGTTGAATTTGTGACCTATAAGTTTCAGGGGAATGCCAAAATGTGGTGGTGGTCGTATGTTGAGTTTCAACCAGCACAGGCACCACCTATGACTTGGGCATCATTCTCAAGCTTATTTATGGAGAAGTATATATCCCGGACTTTGAGGGATAGGAGGAGAGATGAGTTCCTGAGCCTAGAGTAAGGAAGGATGTCTGTTACTGCTCATGAGGACAAATTTTTGTCACTATCAAGGTATGCCACCCAGCTTTGCTTCAGTCCACAAGAGCGGATTCCCCATTTTATGAAAGGATTGAGGTCAGATTTGCAGATCCCAGCCTTACAGGTAGCTGCTACAGCAAAATCCTTTCAGGAAGTGGTTGATTTTGTGATTGAGGTGGAGGGGGTGAAGCCAGACGACTTCACCATGGCGTCGACATTAAGAAGTTACGTAAGGGAGGTGAGTTTAGTGGTTCTTACTCAAGAGGGCAGAGTTTACGAGGTTACCCAGCCCGGCATATTCAGTCTTCACTGCAGGCTGCAGCTGGGGGTCCATCGCAGACTAGTCAACATTTCTCTGAGTTAAGAGGTTATCCCCTGACTTTTTCGTTCTCACAAAGACCTATGCTTGACTCTAGAGATTGTTATGGATGTGGAGAGACTGGACATATTAGGAGATATTGTCCAAAACAGAGTTACAGACCCCCAATTGTCAGAGGTAGAGGTGGTCATGGGAGAGGCCGCCATTCTGGAGGATGCGGTAGCCAAGGTAATGGTGGTCACCAAATCAGCCAGGGTGGCGGGCGAGCTGGAGCTACTGCAACGCAACATGGTAGGGTCAACGGGCAGACAGGTGATAGGCCCCATTGTTATGCTTTCCCCGGGAGGTCTGGAGCAGAGACATCTTATGCTGGTATCACAGGTAATCTTTTGGTCTGTGATTGCATGGCTTCTGTATTATTTGATCCTGGATCCACATTTTCATATGTATCTTCCTCATTTGCTACTGGTCTTGATTTACATTGTGATTTTCTTGACATGCCTATTCGTGTCTCTACTCCTGTGGGTGAGTCTGTGATAGTTGAGAAGGTGTATAGGACTTTTCTTGTGACTTTTGTGGGGAGCAATACTTATGTAGATTTGATTATTCTAAAGATGGTGGATTTCGATGAAATCCTGGGTATGACTTGGCTTTCTCCAAATTTTGCAATCTTAGATTGTAATGCTAAAACTGTGACATTGGCCAAGCCTGGGACATATCCGCTAGTGTGGGAGGGTGACTATACTTCCACTCCAGTTCATATCATCTCCTTTCTTCGTGCTAAGAGAATGGTTAGTAAGGGTGTTTAGTTTTCTTGGCGCATCTCTGGGATGATACTTCCCAAGTTCCTTCGATTGAGTCTGTCTCGATAGTCTGTGAGTTTCTGGATGTGTTTCCCGCAGACCTTTCTGTATGCTACCGGATAAGGATATTGATTTTTGTTTTGATCTGAAGCCGGGTACTCGCCCCATTTCCATACCCCCTTATAAAATGGCTCCAGCTGTGCAAAAGGGAGTTAAAGGCCCAACTTCAGGAGTTGTTAGGTAAAGGTTTTATTAGGCCAAGTGCATACCCTTGGAGTGCTCCTGTTTTATTTGTGAAGAAGAAGGATGGAAGTTTTCGGATGTGCATAGACTACAGGCAACTGAATAAGGTAACTCTTAAGAACAAGTATCCTCTTCCTCGCATTGATGATTTGTTCAATCAGTTACAAGGTGCTTGTACCTTCTCAAAAATCGATTTGAGATCTGGTTATCATCAATTGAAAATACGTCTAGCAGATGAGCCAAAGAGTGCTTTTCGAACCAGGTATGGGCATTATGAATTCTTAGTAATGTCTTTTGGGCTTACGAATGCCCCTGCTACTTTCATGAGCCTCATGAACGGGATTTTTAAGCCATATCTGGATCTCTTTGTCATTGTATTTATTGATGATATACTGATATACTCAAAGAGCAGGAAAGCACATGAGGAGCATTTGAGAATTGTATTGGAAGTGGTGAGGGAGAAAAGACTTTATGCCAAATTCTCCAAGTATGAGTTTTGGCTAGATTCAGTGTCCTTCTTGGGGCACGTGGTTTCTAAGGATGGAGTGATGGTGGACCCTTCTAAGATTGAAGCAGTGAAGAGTTGAGTAAGACCTACTAATGTTACAGAGGTAAGGAGCTTTGTTGTTTAGCTAGCTACTACCGTCGATTTGTCAAGGGATTTTCTTCTGTTGCTTCCCAATTGACAAATTTGACTTAGCAGAATGTTCCATTTGTATGTTTGGACGAGTGTGAAGAAAGCTTCCAAAACCTCAAGACCTTGTTGACTACTGCACCAATTCTTACGTTGCCAGTGGAAGGTAAGAATTTCATTGTTTATTGTGATGCATCTTATTCTGGTTGGGTTCAGTGCTAATGCATGAGAGGAATATAATTGCTTATGCTTCAAGGCAATTAAAGGTGCATCAACGTAACTATCCAACCCATGATTTGGAGTTGGCTGCAGTTGTGTTTGCATTAAAGCAATGGAGACATTATGTATACGGGATCAAGTGTGAAGTCTATACAGATCATCGTAGTTTACAGTATGTCTTTACTCAGAAAGATTTGAATTTGAGGCAGAGGAGGTGGATGGAACTACTGAAGGACTATGATATTACTATCTTGTATCACCCAGGAAAAGCTAATGTTGTGGCAGATGCTTTAAGTAGAAAAGCAGGGAGCATGGGAAGTGTAGCCCACCTACAGGTTTCTAGACGTCCATTGGCTAAAGAGGTTCAGACTTTGGTGAATGACCTCATGAGGCTGGAAGTACTAGAGAAAGGAGGATTTTTTGCCTGTGTGGAGGCAAGATCTTCTTTTCTTGACAAAATTAAGGGAAAGCAGTTTGCTGATGAGAAGCAGAGTCGAATTCGGGAGATGGTATTACGAGGAGAGGCTAAAGAGGTAATAATTGATGAGGAAGGTGTTTTGAGAATTTAGGGGAGGGTATGTGTGCCCCGTGTTGATGATTTGATTCACACTATTCTTACAAAGGCTCATAGTTCAAGGTATTCTATACATCCTGGTGCAACCAAGATGTATCGTGACCTAAAGCAACATTTTTGGTGGAGTAGGATGAATCGTGACATTGCTGATTTTGTTGCCCAATGCCCGAATTGTCAGCAGGTAAAGTATTAACACTAGAGGCCCGGAGGAACACTCTAGAAAATGCCCATTCCTGAATGGAAATGGGAAAGAATTGCAATGGATTTTGTGGTTGGTCTTCCAAAGACATTGGGTAAGTTTGATTCTATTTGGGTAATTGTTGACAGATTAACTAAGTCTACTCACTTCATTCTGGTTAAGGTGACTTACAATGCAGAGAAGTTAGCAAAACTCTATATCTCAGAAATTGTTCGATTGCATGGAGTTCCACTTTCCATCATATCATCTAGAGGTACGCAATTTACTTCTAAGTTTTGGAGAACATTGCATGCTAAATTAGGTACAAGGTTGGATCTTAGTACTGTATTTCACCCTCAGACCGATGGTCAGTCTGAGCAAACGATTCAGGTTTTGGAGGATATGCTTCGTGCATGTGTGATAGAATTTGGTGGTCATTGGGATAACTTGTTACCCTTAGCAGAGTTTTCATACAATAATAGCTATCACTCAAGTATTGATATGGCCCCATTTGAGGCACTGTATGGGAGGAGATGTAGGTCTCCCATTGGTTGGTTTGATACATCTGAGGTGAGAACATGGGGTATCGATCTTTTGAGGGAATTGTTAGATAAAATAAAATTCATTCAGGAAAAGCTTCTAGCAGCTCAGAAGAGGAAGAAATAATATGCAGATCGAAAGGTTAGGACTTGGATTTTATGGAGGGTGAACAAGTTTTGTTGAAGGTTTCACCCATTAAAGGGGTGATGCGGTTTGGTAAGCGAGGTAAGCTTAGTCCGAGGTATATTGGTCAATTTGAAGTTCTGAAGTGCGTGGGGGAGGTGGCTTATGAATTGGCATTGCCTCCAGGACTATCAGGAGTGCACCCGGTATTTCATGTGTCTATGCTGAAAAAATACCAAGGCGATGGAAACTACATTATTCGTTGGGATTCAGTTCTTCTTGATGAGAATTTGTTTTATGAGGAGGAGCCTGTTGCTATTTAGATAGAGAAATCCGCAAGCTGAGATCAAGGGAGACTGCATCCTTCAAGGTTCAGTGGAAGAATCGGCCAGTTGAAGAGTCCACTTGGGAGAAGGAGGCTGATATGCAAGAAAGATATCCACATCTCTTTACAGATTCAGGTACTCTTTTTCGCCCTTGTTTTTCTTCTTGTGATCGTTCGAGGACGAACGATGGGTAAATTGGTATCAATTGTAACAACCTGTTTAGTCGTTTCAAGCAGTAGAATTATGTTTGATAAAATCTGACAGGGTCGATAGATCATGCGATGGACCATCATGTCCACGATGGACCGTGATGGACTCCGTCCTCCCATACTTGAGTAATTTCTTCTGATGCTCTCCTCATTACCCTCGACGGCAGGTAGGACGAACCGTCATAGGCACAACGGTCCGTCGAGAGTCTTCGTTCCAAAACTCTTCAACTCTGAAATCTGGGTACTGAGATCGACTCTCTGAACTTCACGACAGAACTACAGCACGGACCGTCCCAGATACGACGGACCGTCACAACCTCTTTACTGAATTTAACTCTATGAACTTTCTGACGGACCTTCAGGACGGACCGTCATAGATACGACGGACTGCCACGAGTTGCGTAACCCCAACTGGGTCGGATTTCTGATAAAAGTTTTAAAAGGGGTGTTTTGGACTATTCATGATTATAATTATGAAATTAGTGGGGTAAGTTTAACAATTTATTTACTTGGGGGGTTAAAGAAGATAATAAGGAAATAAATAGTGTGTTACTTTTATCATAACAGATTATGTGATAATTAGGGTAAAAGAAAAAGAATCTGCAGAACAAAAATAAAAAGAACAGGAAGAGGGGAGAACGAGCGAGAGAGATAAAACGAAGAGGAAAGCGATGGCATTGGGAAGTAGCTTGCTTGATCACGATTATTCGGTGGAAGTTGGTTATGGTTTATTTCTATGTGATAGATAAACTCTAAATAGCGATTGATATGTATTGGGTGGTATTGTAAAGTCTTCTTTATGCTTGATTGTGTGGTTGTATGTTGTGATTGTGTAATTGTGGTGGATTAGAATTATGAGACTGTTGGATCTTAAATCTTCAATCCTCTCTATTAAGATGATGCCTTGACATAAAGAAGGCTTGATAAACTAAAATGATGAGATAAATGGATCAGAGTGTCACGTTCCGCCATGTAGTATAAGGGGATCGGAGTGTCATGTTCCGACACATAGTATTAGGGGATCGGAGTGTCACGTTCCGACACGTAGTACTAGGGGATCGAAGTGTCCCGTTCCGACATGGTAGTAATAATGGATCGGAGTGTCACGTTCCGACACGGTAGTATTAGGGGATCGGAGTGTCACGTTCCGACACGATAATATTAAAGAGAAGTAATCATGAATTATGTTAATATACTCAAATTCGAAGAACCTATTTCCCAAATGAGTATGGTGTGGAGGCTTGAGTCCTCATAGGTGTGCTTGTTGTTGTTGCCAATGGTTCTTGTACTTGTTGTTGTCACCTGTTAAGTATTGTGGTTGATTTTATATTATTATTCAGTATATATTGCTTTCTATTTTTAGTTGGCCGATGATACCTACTCAGTACATGTTCCTTGTACTGACCCCTACTTGTAATTTTCTTCTTTGTTATTTGTAGAGTGCAGCAAGCGTGGCATCGACTTCGACTCGCCCTCAACTCTAGCCAGTCTCCAGCATATCAGATTTCAGGGTGAGCTATTGTTCCTAGCTCGGTCTGGATTCTCTCATTCACATCTTGATTTCCTTGAAGTTCGGACAGGAACCCTCTGTTTACTTATTTTAGCTTCTTAAATACTCTTAGATTTAGAAATATGAGGATAGATGTTCTTGGTGTGATGACTTCAAGATTTTGGGGATGATAATTGATAAACTTTAGAAGCTTATTTATTGGTTATATTAATAATTTTTGGGTCTTCCACATTATATTTGTTCATTATGGTTGAAATATTGGTAAACATTGGAGTTTAGATTTGTTGGTTCGCTCACATAGGAGGATAAGTGTGGGGTGCCACTCGCGGCTCGTTTTGGGTCGTGACAATAATTAAGGTCTCAATAATGCTTGTGATTAGGCCAAGATTCACATCGATTGATACGCGTAGAACCAGACCTCAGAACCCTTACTACGACCAAGTCAACTAACGTGTGGAGTTAGTTGAGCTTGGAAATGTTGAAACCAACCATGTCACGCTTCGAAATCTAAGTTGTAATCGAAAGAGTCTTTACCGGAATTAAAAGAAGAAATTTTAAGTTTTGAGGGTCCACGGGTAAAATGGTCATTTTAGGCCCAAGGGTAATATTGTAATTATCCTGAGCAATTAATAAATTAATTATTTAATTTAATTAAAAGATGATTTTGGGTTGGGGCGACTCGAAGTGACCCATTTTCGCAAATAGGCTGCCACCAAGGTTCGAGCCCTACTAGAAGCAATGAATTGATTATTTAATCATCACTTAAAATCTTATTTATTTAGCGTAAAATAGTCCTTTCAGGAATTAGATTTAAAAAATCAGATTATATAAATTTAATTAAATCCTATTTTTACTAAGTCTTTAATTAAGACTCCTAAACCTATGCTAACACTCTCCTAATCACCTTTATCACCTCTCCACAGTAAAAAGAAAAAAAAAAACTCTTGTACTCTTTGTTAATTAACGTGAAGAAAAAGAAACTTTTGAAAAAAACATTCTTCACACTTGAAGATCTCACTAAAAAGTCTAACAAAGCTAGTTAATAAAAAACGTTAAGGCGAGAGAGATTTCTGTTGAGTTGGTGGTGGAACTTTAGGTGAATTGGGCGTGGTTTTGGTGACAATTTTGGGTAGTACCTTTAATCTTGAACAACGTCAAAAGGTTTGGGTTTCTTCTCTCCGGGTCCCTTTCCCAAGAGCCCTCTTACGATTTAAAATATTCACTTCGAAACTAAGGTTGTTCCCCTTTGTATTTCCTTGTCCCTAGCTCCTAAACGAATTCGTAGGATGGATATGTTGTGCTGGTAGATTAAGGCATGAATGATGTGTTTATATTAAATGTAAATAAATCAATGTGAGGGAAATTACGAAGATGATAATCAAAGTGTGATAAAAAAAAGAAGAAGAGGTGTGTGTGTGTGCGCACGTTGGCAGTGTGCTTGGCCACTGTTTTGGGGTTGTTTAAGACGTGTATTTCTCGAACGCACGACCTCCAGGCAGCTAGTGGAGGAGAGAAGATTAAAGAAAAGGGAATGGGAGGCGTGGGAATCGAACCCACGACCTCAAGGCTTAAAAGAAGAGGCAAAATTAACTAAGAAATAAACTGAGGCTATGGGGGTTCGATCCCACTACCTCACTGCCACTCATCAAATTTAATTAAAATAAATTTATAGAGGTTGTGGGGGTTCGAGCCTACCGCCTCATAACCTCAGCGAAACTAAAAATTTAATAAGGAGGCTGTGGGGGTTCAAACCCACAACCTCCCTATGCAAGCGAATTTAATGCAAAAATACAAGAGTCTATGGGGGTTTGATCCCACAACCTCCTGGTTTAGGGGAGAATGAGCAACATGAGTCTTATGAAAATTCAAAAGCGGTTTTGGGGGTTTGAACCCAAAACCCTTCAGCAAATCTAAGAGCAAAATTAAGTAGAAAATTATTCCTTCGATGTTAATGTTTGTATTTAATTTAGAGTTATAATGGTATGAATATTAGAAATAAAATCAATGAAAAATATAAATGATATCCAAGTGACTCAAACTTGGATTTACTTCCCCAATCTTCCGTATTGATACATAAGTCCTACGTGAACAAAATATCCAAGAAAAATTCCACCTACATATATCAAAATAAATATCTTGGCATATATACATGTTACATAAGTCTTGTACAACATAATCTTGAGAAAGTAAGAATCACTTAACGAACTATGAATGAAGCCCCATGGCTAGTATATATAGACACATAAGTCTAACATATATTCAAATTTTTAAGTGAACATAAGATGTATGAAATGAAATGATGAACCCTAGGAGGGTTATGTATGAGTTTAAGATTCACTAAGTGGCCAAGTGCATTGTCATATGATGAGATGAACTATGAAATGGTGAAATGAACATTCATGTTATAAGACGTGAGTAACTATGAAAAGTAAAGGTTGTAATGGTGAAGAATGTGGTGAAACATTACATTAGGATAATGTAAATAATGAGAGCAGTCTCAAATGAGCCTAAGTAACTGTCTCAAATACGTACTCAGCAATGAGAGAGTAAAATAATGAAGAAATCAGTCTCTATGAACACTATGAAGAAAGTATTGAGCTTAACATACTTAATACTAATGATGATATGAGAAAATATCTAATGATATATGATGTCTTCATACTCGCAACAATCTTTCATGACGAATGAGATGAATGCAATGGAACTTTATACTGAGCACCGATAGGCTATCTATGAGCGGTGATGCCTTTTTTCGGGAAGGGCGGAGGTTCACATAACTCTCATGAGATGAGACTGCTCGGAATGCGGGCTATGGGTCTACTTATATCTCCTAGTCTTTGAACGTACACTGCCAATATAGGGATCTAGTGAGGTTCAATTACCATGTACGCTAGCATGTTTTGGGTCACAATGGCTGGTGATTCCACCTCTTTTCGGTATGGGGAAGACACTGGATTTCATGATGCTCACATGATCTATGTCTGTTAAAGTTAAAGTTCCCAATGAATGAATAACCGAACCTCAAATGAAGCATATAATGAAATGAATAATTCCGAAAGTGTTAGGGTAGGATAACCAACAAGTGATCTAGACTCATGTAATGACATTAGGTTATTCCTTATTATTGCACAACAAACCCAATGAATGTCTTAAACAACACCCTGGGTATATTGGTGTTAACACTGGCCTATGAATGAAATGAAATGAAGTACGTAAGAATGTATGAAGCACAATGTGTGTTTGCTAATGAAGACTCCCTAGTTGAGGTCTCATATGTTGAGCCCTTATTGATGAAAGTCTTAGTGTCAAGTCCATGATTCCATGGTCTCATGGCATATGAATGAATGATATGATATAAGCTATGTGTTATATGTTATAAACTATTGTATGGACTATATGAAGATTTCACGTGCTATGTGCAATATGATATTTATGATGATACATGTTAATCTTATGGCATGACCTTCCTAATCCAATTTGGAAAGTTCACTAGCTTTTCTAATCTCGATTTGGCAAATCTACTAACTTGACCTCCAAAATTCATGTCGTTAGGAAAGATCTATCTTTTCTCATGCATGTCCTTGGTGTGTGCTTGGATATACCCATACTTATTACAAGTGTGTACTAACCCTATACATCTATACTATTTTAGGTGCAGGAACATGTGGGTGATAGAGATACATGATCATTGCTGCAGCTATCCGGACGTCAGCATTCATCCAGAGTTTGGTAGGTCCTCATGCTTTCGAGGATGCTACTATTTTACATTCCAGCTTAGTTTTAGAGTTGAGCTAGTGGAGCATGTTCCACTAGCATTTCTTTCCTGTTTTAATTCAGACTTTGTATTGGTGCCATTTTGGCAATTATAAAATTAATTTAAATATTTCTCTTAGTTATTTATCTCCTAATGTTAGATGGTTGATGATGAACGATTATGAAATGTTAAGAATGTTTAGAAAGTATGTTAAAGAACAATTTTTTTTAATTTTCCGCTAAAATTAACCTAGGTGAAGTATCAATAACGCATGTAGGCTTGTCTGAGACCTCTCAGAGGTTAACGATGTCGGTCTCGTATGGGATCTACACTCCGGTCGTGACAAAGTTGGTATCAAAGCCATATGTTAAATTCTGAGGATAATGAATTCACATCAACCACATTGAGTAATTTCGTAGTCATGGTAGTGAAGTGCACCACTATCCTGAATTAGAGATTGCATGATGCGTAGGAAAATTTCCCTTCTTTTGATCTTATCGTGATTTGCCTAATTTATGAGTTCTTGGTGTTATGAACGTGTCTAACATCAATCCTTGTTGTTTTCAGAGAATGATAACTAGGAGGACTATTGGTCAGAGGAGAGGGGGAGCAGTTGATGGGGGCAATCAATTTCCACCCCAGGCTCCAGCTTAGGGAGTGGCCATGCCGGTTAACCTAGCTGGGTTGAATGATGTTGAGGTGAGGGCATCTCTAGCCCAAATGTCACAGGCCATCACGAGGCAGGCTCAGGCTATGACTGCCAAAGTCAACCGGCAGGATGTTCAGCGGGTTTAATGTAACAATCCTAATATGGAATTGGGTAAATACTTAAGGTGTCAATAATGCTTGCGATTAGACCAAGGTTCACACGGATTGATACGCGTAGAAACAGACCTCAAAACCCTTACTACGACCAAGTCAACTACCTTGGGAAGTTAGTTGAGCTTTGAAAGGTTGGAACCAACCATATGAGGATCTCGAAAATAAAGATTTAATTAAAATAGTGTTTACCGAACTTCAAAGAAGAAATTTTAAGTTTTGAGGGTCCTGGGTTCAAATAGTTTTTTCCAGGCCAAGGGTAATATTGTAATTATAATAAGGAATTAATAAATTATTTAATAGTTTAATTAAAAGATCAATTCGGGTTCGGGGCGACTTGAAGTGACCCATTTTCGTAAATAAGGTGCCACTCAGGCTTGAGCCCCACTAGAAGCAATGAATTGATTATTTAATCTTCAATTAAAATGTGATTCAATAAGAGTAAAATGGTCCTTTCACGAATTAGTTTAAATTAATCAGATATATATCAATTTAATTAAATCCTATTTTTACTATGTCTTGAATTGAGACTCCTAAAGCTATGCTAACACTCTCCTAATCACGTTTATCACCTCTTCACATTTAAAATGAAAAAGAGTTTTTCTTGTTCTCTTTGTTAATTAAGGCAAGGGAGATTTTCGTCGAGTTGGTGATGGAACATTAGGTGTATTGGGCGTGGTTTTGGAGACAAGTTTGGGCAGCAACTTCAAGCTTGAACAATGTCAAAGGTATGGGTTTCTTCTATCTTAGTCCCTTTCCCAAGAGGCCCCTTACGATTCAAACGATCTACTTCGAAACTAAGGTTGTTCCCCTTCGTATGTCCTTGTCCCTAGATCCTAAACGAATTCATAGGATAGGTATGTTGTACTGGTAGATTTAGGCATGAATGTTGTGCTTATACTGAATGTAAATATATTTATGTGAGGGAAATTACGAAGATGATAATCAAAGTGTGATAAAAAAAGAAAAAGAAGTGTGTGTGTATGTGCACGTTGGCAGTGTGCTTGGCCACTGTTTTGGGGTTGTTTAAGACATTTATTTCCCGAACGCACGACCTCCAGGAAGCTAGTGAGGGAGAGAATATTAAAGAAAAGGGAATGGGAGGCGTGGGAATCAAACCCACGACCTCAAGGCTTAAAAGAAGAGATAAAATTAACTAAGAAATAAAGTGAGGCTATGGGGATTCAATCCCACAACCTCACTGCCACTCAGGAGAGTTAATTAAAATAAAGTTAGAGAGTTTGTGGGGGTTCGAGCCCACCGCCTCACAGCCTCAGCGAAACTAAAATCTTAATAAGGAGACTGTGGGGGTTCAAACCCACAACCTCCGTATGCAAGCAAAATTAAAGCAAAAATACAAGAGGCTATTGGGGTTTGATCCCACAACCTCCTGGTTTAGTGGAGAATGAGCAACATGAGGCTAATGAAAATTACAAAGGGGTTTTGGGGGTTTGAACCCAAATCCCTTCGGCCAATCTAAAAGCAAAATTAAGTAGATAATTAATCCTTCGATGTTAATGTTTCAATTTAATTTAGAGTTGTAATGTTATGAATATTAGAAATAAAATTAATAAAAAATATAAATGATATCCAAGTGTCTTAAACTTGGATTTCCTTGCCCAATCTTCCGTATTGATATATAAGTCATACGTGAATAAAATATCCAATAATAATGCCACCTACTTAGATCAAAATAAAGATTTTTGCATATATACAAGATACATAAGACTTGTAGTACAAAATATTATGAAAGTAAGAATCATTTCACGAACTATGAAAGAAGCCCCATGGCTTGTATGGACAGACACAAAAGTCTAACATACGTTCAAAATTAAGTGAACCTAAGATGTATGTAATAAAATGATGAACCCTAGGAGGGTTAAGTATGTGTGATACACTAAGTGGCTAAGTGCATTGGCATATGATGAGATAAACTATGAAATGGTTAAGTTAACATTCACGAAATAAGAGGTAAGTAACTAAGAAAAGTAAAGGTGGTAATGATGAAGAATGTGGTGACAATATGACATGAGGCTAATTTAAATGATGAGAGTAGTCTCAAATGATCCTAATTAAATGTCACCAATACGTACTCACCAATGAGAGTGTAAGATAAAGAAGAGACAGTTTTTATGAACACTCTAAGGAAATTATTGTTCTTAACACACTTAATACTAATGATGAGATGAGAAATCATCTAATGATCTATGATGTCCACATACTAGAATCCATCTTCCATTACGTATGAGTTGAATGTAATGGAACTTTATACTGAGCACCGATAGGCTAGCTATGAGTGGTGATGCCTTCTTTCAGGAAGGGCAGAGGCTCGCGTAACTCTCATGTGATGAGACTGTCTTGCATGCCAGGTATGAGTATCCTTATATCTCCTAGTCTTCGAACATATAATGTCAATATAGGGATCAAGCTGAGTTTAATTCCCATGTACGCTAGCATGTTTTAGGTCACTTTGGCGGGTGATTCCACCTCTTTTTGGTGCGGGGCAGGCACTAGATTTCATGATACTCACATGATCTACGTCAGTTTAAGTTAAAGTTCCCTATTAATGAATGAGGACAACCACAAATGAACCACATAATGAAATAAATGATACCAGTGGTGTTAGGATAGGATAATCAAGAGGTAAGCTAGACTCAGGTAATGACATTATGTTATTTCTAATCATTGCACAACAAACCCGAAGAATGTCTTAAACTACACCCTAGGTATAGATGATACACTCAAACTTACTTCTCAAATAAGAATTAAAGCGGTCATATCAAGTAAAGAACTCAGCTAATGAGGTTAGGATCGTTCCCACGAGGAAATTAGTTCAGACATAACTTCAATCTATTATTACTACTATTTAGTCAATCATTTCCTTGGAAAACAAAGACAATGAAAGGGTTTTTGTGCATCTCAATGAATGAAAATATCTAGCTAAAATAAAGGAGACAACTTAAAGCTTCAAATCTTTGAGTTTAATCAAATAATAAAAGTAACTAGGGTTTACGTGTTCCCCACAGATTTCTAACTTGATAATTCTAACTATAAAAATTGTTTCCTAGTATCTTGCATGCGAATTGATAAGTTATGTATTTCTAAATCCTTGGTCCGGAATCTTGAAAATTTCACTTTGCACCTTGGTCCGTCTACGTGTGTTGCTATACTAACCATTACCTTTACTATATATTAAGCATCGTATTCAATATTTGAGTAAATTATTACCTTGTACCAATAAATACTAGCCTATTAGATAGTATACACTAAATCTATGTTTATAACTATTTTCCTATTATCTACCTCCTTTGTCCGGCAAGTAGCATTAAGGCGAGTTGTAACGTTGGTCATCCGTTAAAAAGACTTCTAAGTGAAAGAATTATCAATACATGCAAGACACTATTCTAGAATTGGTATTTTAGTAAGGTTTTACCTCATTATTTGCCTAGGGTTCCCAAAACCCTAGTTATGGAGTTTAGTTGCCAATAGTCATAATCACAATATTCAAATATGTAATATAAGAATTCGTACACTTACTTCAATGAGAAAGAATTAAATCCATAAGTTCACTTGATTAATCAACAAAATCACCAACAATCAATTACTGAAATTAATTAAAGACTAAAGATTCTCCAAAAGATTAATAATAATCCCCAAGTCTAATAAATAAAAGAATCTAAAATAACCAAGAGTCTAACTATAAGCGAATCTAATCACCTAGAGTCTAACCCCAAAATAGAGGTTTTTTGAACTATTTATAAAAAACAAAAACCTAATAAAAGAAGGACTCGATTTGCTGAAAATCTATCAAACCGCTGCTGGGTGGACGGACCTCGCGACGGGTCGTCATGGTCACGATGGGCCGTCATGGACTCTATCGTCCCACACTTTGCAAATTGTTCTGCTTCTTTCTTCATTGCCCTAGACGACAGGTATGAAGGATCGTCATAGGCACAACGGTCCGTCGATGGTCTCCGTTCCATAACACTTGAACTCTTGGAATTTGGGTACTGGGAGTACTTCTTTGATTTTCATGACCAACAAGCAGGACAGACCACCATGTCTACGGCGGTCCGTCACGCACTCCGTAACCCCACACTTGGTCAGAGTTCCCCATCTTCCTTCAGTAGATTCACTACGATTCCACCAACGGACCGTCACGGCAACGACGGACCGTCACAAGCTTCGTAGGTGGTACATTTCTGCATTTCTTGCTCAAAAACCTCTGCGTTCATCTTTTAGACAGATTTCTTGCAAATAAAGAGAAACTTACATAAAAACTAATACAAAAAAGCTTTTGGACACACACGAAACTTAAGGAAAAAACATTAAAATTCCGTGAAACCACGGTATATCAACACCCTCAACTTAAATTCGTTGTTTGTCCTCAAGTGACGCATTATGACTCAATACGAAATCTTTATACAATAGTATCCATGTTTTATCTTTCGCAATCATTTGGCTATATATCCAGATCGATTTCATCATACTTATGCATGCTATCACTATTAGGCTTGAATTATGTGGAATCAGACCATGACACAGACTCACCACACACTAACACCTATCCTCTTCAATTTCTCACCGAGGTGCTAATATTTCCGGTATTGCAACTAGTGTCGTCACTTCAAAACAATATCCTAATTTTTCACACAATGATTTAAGTTTGAGTATAAGGATTACTTTTCAACACTCACTCTCAGAACAGATTCACAACTTATTCATACATATTGCAATAAGCTTGCCTTTATTTTCACTGCTTTAAGTCTGCTATACAACTTTTAGGATCACGATAGGACATTCATAGCTTGTAATATAGGCTTAGGGTTAGGTAGGGTATATTTAGGTATATTTTAGTGACTTTTTTCCCTTCTTGACATATCGGCTAAACATACAACTTTTTATCATTTTATTTCGCCCAGTTTCTCATATTCTTTCACCTTGCTATTTTCCCTTCTTGCTTCATTTGTGTAAGTGACTCTCTTCTTTTATTGAATGTATTTATTGTATTCTTTTTTATTTCACTTTTCTTTCAATTGATTCTTCGGTCACTTTAGTTTTGTTCTTTCTCTCTCTTAGTTTTTTCAACCCCACTTTTCAGAGCATTCCTCATGATAGCCACTCCCAACTCATGGCTTTGCCATGAGTCAAAGTACACAATATCCAAAGTTGTTCAGAGCATAAAAAATTTAAATACAAGAGTGGTAGGTGAGAAACCTGGGGCGCAAAGCGCCGACGATCAGCAAGCTTGTGGGTCCGGTTCCCCAGAACCCACTACCCGTTTAATCTGGACACCCTCGGTGGTGTCCTCAATAGCACCAGCACTATTAGTAGTGCATTCCACTATCTCTTCATTTCTGGAGCTAGATGCCCCAGCAGCTGACTTTACGACCCTCATCTGACGAGCCACCTCATTAGCAAGCGAGGCTCTCCATCTCACAACGCTCCTTCTTATATACTCTAGCATCATCATCCTCTCGATACTTAAGCCTCCTAGCATTCTCTCGAGGGGGAGGTGGCGGAATCTCAGAAGTAGCGAATAAAGGTCGCCATCACTGTGTCCTCAGCGGGCTCTGCAGAAGGGGCCTCAAACTCAGGCGCCCTAGACTCTAAGATCATATTGATGTCTGCACGAAGACTCTCGACCGCAGCCTGAAGGGTCGACAAATCCACCTGAGGGGCTCGCCGGGCTAGCACCCACAACTCAAAAGCGTCCAAGCGCTGATGAAACTCAGCTATCTTCCCCTTTGTGTGATGGATCATTCTCCGCTCCAAGCGCTCTTCTGCCTCAGCAATAGACCTCTGCATCCAAGGCTGGATGTGATGCAGAAGTATAGCCATCTATGCCTCTAGTTTCTGGACCCTAGTAAGCGAGACCAGAGCGGGGAAAGAGGCTGAGCGAGAGGAGTTCAGAGCAGTGCTACTACCCGCGATAGACTCAACCGGGGTAGTGTAAGTGGAAGCAGCCTGCGTAGCCGTGCGAGCCTGTGCTACCGTATCATCCAAATTTCACCAAGTAGAGGCAACTCTCGACGGGGCCCTACGCGTGGAGCCAACTCATTAGCGTAATCCCTGATGAGGACGATATCAAAAAGTGCCCAGCAGGGTCTTGAGCTGATCAATGTGCCAGATGGGCACACCCGCGGACCTGCATAAAGAAAATATCATGCACGGGAAAGGGTAAGTAGTTGTGACCTAAAAACACCTCTCGTGCTTGACCGCCTGTAGAAGCCAAGAAAAGTCCACCTCAAACCCGTCTATCATCACCGCCATCAGTACTACACGATCCCATGTGGCTATATTATCAGCGGCTATGGGGGAAAGGCAGTGGCAGACAATCAAACATAAGAACATCGCCCTGACTGTCAGGTTATCCTTCTTAATGGCTCCCTTCGGCTCGGTTACCCAACACCACCCTCTCCTATAATAGACAAGGGCAGGGCCATCCACCTCTTGGTGGTGTCTCTCAGCGATGGCTCACGCAAGAATTGTCCATTTTTGACAATTTGCTACCGGTAGTCAAACTCGGCGGTGACAGAGGTCCGGTAGGCATCAACATCCTCGCTGTATGGATACCGGTAGATGGAAGTTATAGAGATATCAACCTGAATGCCACGTACTCAGACATGCTCCAGTGTGTCCTTTTTGGCGGGGGCAGCTCGCCTATCAATATGTGATATGAGAGTAGCCACTCATGAGGCGTAGAATTCTCGGACCTACTTTTCACTATAACAGCCCAATGAGCGCGTTGTCCACTCCAGTAGATGTCAGGTGAAGATATTGTGGATCTCTGGCATAGTCGGGAGACTTCCCATAAGGACCCGCCTCTCCAATGTAAGGGTCCATGTCATGACTCCTTTGTCATTCAAAAAATTTGCGTCTGAATAAACTTAATATTGCCTGTCGACACACCACTGGTTGGGCTGGTCGACAACCTGGGTGAGAGCACGTGTTGCTGAGCTGGGTGTAGAGTCAGAACTGTCAGTCTCATCATACGAGGCAGACTGTGCAGCTGTGGCTGGTGCAGGGACCTCAGAAAATCTGGAGGCTTTCTCCGACCACGAAAATCCTAAGGATCAAAACGCTCCTTCTTAATGAGTAGCTAACCCAGAAGTTGTTCCGGTTAGTGTGCACTCCGCATCAGACTAGGAGGTAGCGACTACGCCGAATGCCACCTTCTTAGGTGTGGTTTTTGCAGCACGTACAACTTAGAATGGGGTGGAAGTGCCTGGGGGCACTTACTCGGGGTCACGCTCATCATCAGAGCCAATGACTAGGCAGGCATGAGGGGTGACAAACTTCGATCGCCCACGTGTGTACACTCAATCTTGTTTTGGTTCCATAATAGATAGTACCTGTAAAGAATCAATATTAGTACTAGAAGGAGCAAACAAGACAAGCAAAATACCACAAAATAAATAAAAGAGTCAAGATGTAATGACGTTTTTATAGTTACAGAGAAACACGACAGACGAGGTGACGACTCGTCGTGAGTACGACAGACTGTCATTGGGTCCGTCATTTATCACTTTTAAACTATGTTAATGTGGAGACCCGTGAAGGAATGTCTCTGACAGTTACGACGGATAAGAAAGACGGACCGTTGTGATGATGACGGTCGATCGTTGATGTCCGTCGAGGGACACGTAAAAAAAGTATGGAGACCCTTAGTAGAGGTGTCTTTGAGCGTCATAACTGTTATGCACGATGGACCGCCAAGGGTGTGATGGTCCGTCATAGATGTCCGTAAAAGAACACTTCAAAAAAGACTCTGACCGCCATGACAGTTATGCAGGACGGACCATCGAGGGTATGATTGTCCATCGTAAATGTCCGTAAGAGGACACTTAGAAAAGTGAGAGACCCATAGGAATAGGTTCTCTGACAACCAAAACAGTTGTGCAGGATGGACCGTCATTCCCACGACGATCCATTGCATGTGTACGTTGGTTGACACTAGAAGAAAATTTGACAGTAGGGTGCTGGGGATGTTGGGACGGACCATATGATGGTCTGTCGTGGGTACGACGGTCCATCATCGAGCTCTCGATGTGTCATTCAGTGAAAGAACTTGGGATGCCACAATGATCCCCTATGACCCAAATGGAATTTTTAATGTTTTAATCCTACATGTGTCTAACCCAAATACCTAGTAAACTAGCAATGCTAAAGCACATATTTCTAGAGTTTTAACAATGCAATTTTGAGGATTCTCAACCTAGGTCATCCAGAATATGTATTAAAGAATGAACCCATCAATAAGAAATAGGCAAATACTAGATTATAGAAAAAAAATGCAATGTAAATGGGTAGTAATCTGAGACACATACCTGAGAATTTGAGAAAAACAAGCGAGGAATATACTTGGTGATCAAGTAGAGAACCACAATAGCAGACTCCGACTAGTAGTCAATGGATTTTTAGGAATTGGGCAATTTGGAAAAATGATCGGTTGAAAGAGGTGTAGGATGGAAGTTGAAAAGTGAGGGAAATGAGAGGAACAGGGAAGGAAATGGGTGAAATGAAGGGGTAGGGTTTTTAAATAGTAAGAAATTTTAAAAAACCACAGTAAGGTCGCGTTGGGTACGCTTCATTAATGACACGATGAGTCCCCAAAGGCGGTCCGTTGCAGTTGTGATGGTCCGTCATTAGTTTTGTCGCGTGTGCCCTAGTTTTGAATATAAGTGAAAGACGTACCTGGCACGATGGATTCATGCGATGGTCCGTCGCGTTCGTGACGGGTCATCGATGGGTATGTCAGTGACTGCTGCAGAGTGATTTTTTGCAGAATTTCCTAGTGGTATGCCTGCAAATTAAAAAACCCATTATTAGAAAATGCTACCAATACTAGAATGAAAAACTATAATTATTGGGTTGCCTCCCAACAAGCGCTTGATTTAACGTTGCGGCACGACTGAGTACGCTTGATTACTCATCCTTCATCAAGATGGTATGCCTCGATCCCTTAATTTGCCGATTCTGTATGCCCAAAATAGGGTTTTATTCGTTCTCCATTAAACTTAAACCTCACTCCCTCCTTGGTTTCTAACTAACTGCTCCATGAGGGAATAATTACGTAATCAAGTAAGGGCTAGTCCATTTGGACTTGAGCTTGCCCAGAAGCCAACGCAACCTAGAACTGTTTAAAAGCACCAAATCCCCAACCATAATCTCTCGTTTTTCACTTTTTAGGTCATAATCCTTCTTCATATTTTCATTGTAGGATATAGCAGATAACGATTAGAGCTCACTACTTTGACTCATGCACCTACGAATGTTTAAGGTCACTTCTTTATCGTTCAATTGAAATTTCATCGGCCCCTTTTCCATATCAACTAAAGCTCTACCCGCAGCACGGAATGGCCTCCCAAAAATAATAGGCACTTCAAAATCGACATCACAATCAAGTATAACAAAATCTGATAGAAGTATGAACAACCCCACCTTTACTAGCACATCAAAGAGTATCTCTATAGGCCTTTTCACTGTTCAATCGGCCATCAGTAGCCGCATCGTAGTGGGCTTTGGGTCACCCAAACCCAACTTCTTGTAAATCGAGAGAGGCATGAGATTTATGTTTGCCCCCAGATCGCATAATGCTTTCGCAAAATGTAATGATCCAACTATACAGGGAATAGTGAACGCACCGGATCTTCTTTCTTTTGTACGAGAGATCTTGTAGCAATAGCACTACAATGTTGCATTCTATCATCATCCTCCAAAGTGACCGATGTTTTCTTTGTAACCACGTGTTTAATAAACTTTGCAAAACCGGGCATTTGTTCTAGAGCTTCTACCAAAGGGACATTGATATAAAGTTGCTTCAACATTGATATAAAATGCCGATATTTACCATCCTCGGTCTTTTTCACTAATCTTTGAGGAAAGGGAGGTGGTGGTATAAGCATGGGAATTACCTTTATAGGTGCTTTATCATCTTTTCAAGTGCAATCTTCTGTTTTACTACTACCCTCTACCACCTTATCATTATCCTTTCTCACCTTTTCCTCATTAGACGGCATAGGTGGGTCAATGGTTTGATTACCACCCCGAGTAGTTATTGCCATACAGTGTGCATCATCTTTCATATTATGGACAGTATTGCTAGGAAGTGTGCCCGATTGTTGTGTGTTCACAGTTGCAGATAATTGGGCCATTTGCAACTCGATCTGCTTAATCGATAGTGCATATGCATCGTCTTTCTGCCCAATACCCGCTCAATCACTCCTTAACTATTTAATGTGCTCATAATTAGCATCGAACCTCCTTATCATTTTGTTCAACATATCCTCAACTCGCGCAATAATCTCCACCATCCTAGGAGTAACTTCACGATTTTGAGGAGGGACATGGGGCCCATTCCTATCATTTCTGTTACCATAATTCCCCCTATTGAAGTTGTTGTCGCGGTTGTAGTTTTTATCTTGTACATAATGACCCTCACGGTTATGGTTACCATAGATCCAACCTTAGTTTCCTTGACCCTTGCGCCAATTCTGCTGATTTGAGCCTTGGTCACTCGGTTAGAATCCCCCCATCTGCTCATTTACTACATAGGAATCCTCCGCATCATAACTTTCATCATGTGGTGGTGGTGGTTTAGAGAAGTAGTTAACTGCATTTATCTTTTCTGCACCCCTAGTGACATGTTTTAATACCAACCTAATCTCAGTTCTTATCTGAGCCATCTCTTCACGAATCTCATTTGTGGCGGAGTTGTGAGTGGATTGCACTGCGAAAGGTATTTCTCCCAGTATCTGATTTCCTAATTCTCCGAGCTTTATTGTTTCGGAGGATTTTCTCTAACTGTTCATCAATCTTAGCATAAGGACACTCCTCATAAGAACCACTCGCTATAGTATCCAACACTGCATAATTATTTTCATTATGTCCCTGATAGAAGTATTTCTTCAGTGACTCATCATCTATACGGTGATTTGGAAAGCTTCTCAGAAACAAGATGATTCTATCCAAAGAACTACTAACTTACTCTCCTGGTAGTGCCACAAAGTTGTTCACTCTATTTTTGTGGTTTAGTTTCTTGGAGACCGGGTTGTAGCGTGCGAAGAAAACGTCCCTTAGTTGGTTCCAAGTGAAAATTGAGTTATAAGGGAGCTGAGTGAACCAAATAGAAGCCTCTCCCCTCAGTGAGAGAGGAAACACTCTTATCCCTATTACATACAAGTCCAAGTTAGGCCTCCCTACACAGTTTTTACACACTGCCCTTACCTTTGCTATATGGGCATGTGGATCCTCAGAAGGTAGCCCTGAAAACAAACCTCTGGCAGTGAGCTTTTGCATCAAGCTACTAGTTACCACAAAGGTGTGGCATGGTGGTAGAGGGGGCAATACAAGTTGCCCATCGGAGAGTGTTATATTGTCCCCTCTATTGGTATTGTCCCCGAGCATCGGGTAACAAATTACCATGAACATCAACCGGAGCTGGGATGTTGTCCTTTGGTTCATAATAATTAATATACAAGTTTTGATTCATGTTGCGTAGTATACGCTCTAATTCGTGATCGTAGGGAAATGATGGTTCTCTTCCTTTCCATATATTTGGCATACAAGGAAAAAAAGTTCTGCAAGAATAAAAAACCAAAAAAAAAAGTAAAATTAAGAAAATATCGACTAAACTATAGTAATAAGTTTAAGTTAATCTAAAATCTACTTTCCCCGGAAACGACGCCATAATTGGATATGCTCAAACTTATTTCTCAAATAAGAAGTAAACTGGTCGTATCAAGTAAAGAACCCAACTAATGAGGTTAGGATCATTCCCACAAGGAAAATAGTTCAGACTTGACTTCAATCTATTATAACTACTATTTAGACAATCATTTCCTTCGAAAACAAACACAATAAAAGTGTTTTATTTTACTTCTAAATGATTGAAAATAACTAGCTAAATTAAAGGAGACAACTAAATGCTTCAAATGTTGGAGTTTATTCAATTCATAAAAGTACCTAGGGTTTACGTGTTTCCTACCCGTTTCTAATTTTATAATTCTAACTATAACAATTCTTTCCTAGTATCTTGCATGAAAAGTGATAAATTATGTATTTCTAAATCCTTGGTCCGGCATGTAGAAAATTCCACTTGGCACCTTGGTCCAGCTACGTGTGTTGCCATATTAACCCTTACCTTTACCTTTTATTAAGCATTGTATTCGATATTTGACTAAGTTATTACCTTGTACCAATAAATACTAGCCTATTAGATAGTATACACTAAATCTATGTTGATAACTCTTTTCCTATTATCTACCTCCTTGGTCCGGCAAGTAGCATTAAGGCGAGTTGTAACGTTGGTCATTCGTTAAAAAGACTTCTAAGCGAAACAATTATCAATACATGAAAGACACTATTCTAGAATTGTTATTTTAGTTAGGTTTTACCTCACTATTCGCCTATGGTTCCCACAACCCTAGTTATGGAGTTTAGTTACCAATAGTAATAATCACAATATTCAAATGTGTAATATAGGAATTCATGCACTTACTTCAATAAGAAAGAATAAAATCCAGAAGTTCACTTAATGAATCAACAAAATCACCAACAATCAATTAATGAAATTAATTGAAGACTAAAGATTCTCCAAAAGTGTAATAATAATCCCCAAGTCTAATCCACAAAAGAATCTAAATAACCAAGAGTCTGAATATATGAGAGTCTAATCATCAAGAGTCTTACCCAAAAAACGAGGTTTTTTGAACTATTTATAAAAAACAAAAACCTAATAAAAGAAGGACTCTATTTGCTGAGAAATATGTCAAAACGCGGCAGGGTTGACGGACCTCGGGACGGGTCGTCTTGGTCACGATGGGCCGTCATGGACTCCGTCGTCCCATACTTTGCAAATTCTTCTACTTCTCTCTTCATTACCCTCAACGGCAGGTATGACGGTTCGTGACTGGCACAACGGTACGTCGAGGGTCTCCGTTCCATCACACTTGAACTCTTGGAATTTGGGTACTGGGACTACTTCTCTGATCTTCATGATGAACCAGCAGGACGGACTGTCATGGCTAGGATGGTCCGTCACGCACTGCGTAACCCTAAACTTGGTAAGACTTCCCCATCTTCCTTCAGCAGCTTCACTACGATGCCACCTACGGACCGTCACAAGCTCTGTAGGTTGTACTTTTGTGCATTTCTTGCTAAAAAACCTCCGCGTTCATCTTTTAGACAGAATTCCTGCAAATAAAGAGAAACTTACATAAGAATTAATACAAAGAGTCTTTTCGACACACACTAAACTTAAGGAAAAAGCATTAAAAATACCGTGAAACCACGATATATCAATAGCTGGTGTCTACATAGGCCTATGAATGAAATTAAATGAAGTACATACGAATGAATGAAGCAGACTCTGTGTTTGGTAATGAAGACTCTCTAGTTGAGGTCTTCTACATTGAGGCCTCATTTTTGAAAGTCTTAATGTCAAGTCCATGATTCCAAGGTGTCATGGCATATGAATGAATGATACGAATAAACTTATGTTTTATATGTTATGTGTTATAGTATGTACTATATAAAGATGTTACGTGCTATGTGCAATATGAAATTTATTATGATGCATGTTACTCTCATGGCATGACCTTCCTAATCCTATTTAGAAAGTTCACTAACTTTCCTAATCTGAATTTGCAAGTCTATTAACTTGACCTCAAAAATTCATGTCGTTAGGAAAGAGCTATCATGGCTCATTCATGTCCTTGGTGAGTGCTTTCATATACCCATACATAGTAAAAGTGTGTACTAACCCTATACATCTATACTATTTTAGGTGCAGGCACAGGTGGGCGATAGATCTACAGGATCATTGTTCCAGTTATCCGGACGTCAGCATTCATCCGAAGTTTGGTAGATCCTCATTGTTTTGATGATGCTACTGTTTTACATTCAAACATAGTTTTAGATTTAAGCTAGTGGAGCATCTTCCACTAGCGTTTCTTTGATTCAGACTTTGTATTGGTGCCATTTTTGCAATTATACTATTAAAACTTATTTAACTATTTCTCTCAGTTGTTTGTCTCTTAATGTTAGATGGATGATGATGAACGATTATAAAATGTTAAGAATGTTTAACAAGTATGTTAATGAACGAAAAAGTTTTTAATTTTCCACTAAAACTAACCTATGTGAAGTATGAATAACTTAAGTAGGCTTGTCTTCGACCTCTGAGAGTTTAACGACGCCTGTGTCGTATGGGGTCTACACTTTGGTCGTGACAGAATGATTAGGGAGACATTCTTGCAGAAGAATTGAAAAAACATGTAGTTTTACCTTTTTTATACTTGTCAAGAAAATTAAGATTTGTTGAGTGATTCGGACTCTGCTGTTGGATATTTGATTTCAAATGTAGTTCACAATTTATCATATTTTAAGAGCGAATATGAACTAATACTTGACCAAATTATCCATATCGTGTAACTATAGATATCTCCATATTAGATTTTAAGTAATGCACAAATTCATATCTCACATTCTAATCAACATAAAATAATACTAATAATTAATGGATGTGTTATAATTAACATTGATTTTGAACTTGGCGTTCTTGAAATTGGAGGATGCCTTTACAATGACCAAATCTTCTAGTTTGGTCAATATTTATCATTATTATTAACTCATCGACTTATACAGATTTTTTGACATAAAATATATATTTTAGAGGAGTGTTTTGCATTTATGTAGTTAATACCTACATTTCTAAGTGTTCTCTTTGATCTTCACTTTCATTATTCACTTGTTTGGAAAAGGGTTCAATTGATTTACTTATTTAAACAACTCAAAATATCATAAATGTTAAAGATGAAACAAAAAATAAAATTTACATATTTTCATATGAACTCCAAAAGATTTTATTTTGTGATCTAAAACATCATATAAATGGATGACGAAAGATAAATGGTAACTTCCTTAATAAAAAATAAATAATTGATCCTATTAAAAGTTTCGACCACTAGTTACGTCATTTCCAAGAATTACTCCAGTTACCAACTCCAACATAATAATGAGTTCAATAAGAATACTCGTTTTTTATATCTGAAGCATCAATTAAATCAAACTTTATATGCTTGATCAAATAAGCACTTTTTGTTTTTTCTAGAATTTCCCCTAACCGCAACTTTATTGCCAGGTTTACCTTGTGTTTATCTAGATGTATTTCTGATCCGGGGTGCATAACGTGATAAATTAGTTTTTTTTTTGTTTTCATTCTCATTAAAATCTTTTAAATGTCTATAAAAATCCTTGTATGAAAGAAAGCTATTTGTTTCCCTCAACATAATCACGTTCATGATTCTCTACATTCCTTTTAAAAAATTATCAATTATTTCTTCTATACTTGAGGACAACACAAGGTTTCCCACAAGTTTAGAGGAGATAATGGATAATTTTTTTAAAGTGAATGTAGACGATCACCTACCTGATTATGCTTAGGGAAAATCAAATGTCTTCGAGTCACTACAGACCTTTCTAAAGAATTACAAACATTTAATGACAAAAACAAATACTTATGTATAAGACTATACACCCTGACTCATAAACACCTCATAATAAATGCACGGAGGAGTAGAAGTTTGGCATTAAGTTAATGGTGGAGAATTATAAAGAAGAAACAAGGAGAAGCTACTTTGGTCGAGCATCTAATATTTGATCTAATTTTTGTCTTTAATCCAAAAGAGGAGAGCTCTTCACGTTAAAATTAACCTTTCCAATGATGGAATCTTCTTATTTGGTCAATCTTTATTTTTATTATGAACTCATCAATAAATATGGATATTTATAAAATAATTATTTATTTTGGTGGAGTGATTTTGCATTGAAGTACTTAATACCTACATATATTAGTGTTCTCTTTGATCCATCACTTTAATTGTTCACTAATTTTGAAAAGGCATCAATTGATTTACTAAAAATAATAGATGAAACAAACAATAAAATTTACTTAATTTTATAAGAACTCCAAAACCTTCTATTTTATTATCTAAACAATCGTATAAATGGATAACTGAAGATTAATGAAAACTAATTAACTTAATAAAAAATAAAATGATTGATCATATTAAAAGTTTCAACCACAGGTTAAGTCATTTCAAAGCATACTCCAATTTTAAGAACTCCAATTATCAACTCCATGATAATTATGAGTTCATCAACTTTACTCCATTTTTATATCATGGGAATCAATTAAATAAAACTTTAAATGCTCGATCAAATTACACTTTTTGTTTCTTCTAGAACTTCCCCTAACCGAAACTTTATTGTCAGCTTTAGCTGCTCCGTGTGTTTATCTGGAGATATTTCTGATCCTTTGTGCATAACCTTATAAATTAGCATTCTTCTATTTTCTTTCTCATTCCAGGCTTCTAAATATTTTTGGAGATCTCCCAAGGCCTCAAAGCCTTTTGATTTGCCCTCAACATGATCACATTGATGATTCTCTATGTTTTTTAAATTTTATCAATTATTCCTTCTATACATGTGGACAACACAACGTTTTCCACAACTATAGTGGAGATAATTGACAAATTTTTATAGTGAAATTACAGGATGGACAACATGATCATGCTTAGAGAAAATAAAATGTCTTTGAGCCACTAAAGATCATTGTATAGAATAACAATCATTCTGACACATAAATATCCCATGATTAATACATGGAGAAGTACATGTTTGCTATTAAGTTACAGGTGGACAATGATAAAAAAGAAATACAGAGGTGCTATTTTGGTTTAACATCTAAAATTTGATTTAATTTTTGCTTTGAGACAGACGAGAAGAGCTCTTCATCTTATAATTAACATTGATTTGGTAGTTGGCGTTCTTGAAATTGAAGGATATCTTACACAAATGATCTAATCTTCTAATTTTTTAAATCATTGTTTATATTATTAATTCATCAATTTATACAAATTATTATACTCCCTCTATTTTACAATGAATGACCAAGCTTTACTTGATGGTGTTTAAGATCATACAAAAGACTTTTTAAATCTCGTGGACTCAATTTTTTATTTTCTATTCCATTATATTTTTATATATCCCGATATATTTTTTACACTCATAAATTTATGCATAAGATATTAATTGTTATTTTTTTAATTATATGTTTTAAACTATATTGTAAATGTTTCCGATAAGTTATTGTCTCCGATTATATTGAACATATACTCTTATAATAAGAATATCCATTGTGCAGAAAATAAATATTGTACTCAACTCCAATGATTCATGATTTCTTATTTTGTATTAAATTCTATAACTTAAAAATACTATATAAAAACTTGCATATTATCTATTTTTACATTGATATGCAATTTCTAAGTTATACATTGAAGAAATTCATTATGCAAGTAAAGAAATCATTATTACTTTCTTGTTCTAGCATAATTTTTAATATGTTAACAAACTTTTGAATTCTCCTTTGACATATATCACAATTGTGTAATATGAGAAACTTAAATTATTCTTTTATCATGAATTTTTTTTTTATATATTCTTATTTTCTTTGTTAATTTCCTTTTAATGTTAATGAAAGAACCAATGATTTATTATTTCATATATAATTCATGAGATTCTTGGGTTATGTGATAATGATAAATAATCAAATTCAAGTTGGAATATTTTTGCTATTTTTTAAACCTATTTTTCCTTTGTTTTTACTGTACGGATATTATTAAAAAATTATTTACAATTTCAATGCATTAATTATTAATGACCGCACGACGCACGGGAAAATTACCTAGGATTTTATAATTAGAACTATATGTATCATTTTCAATAATTGTTATATGATACATAAGAGTGACAATGTTGACGACTTTATCATGTATCAAATGTTCGCTTTAAAAAAATGTGAATGAGAAAAGACAAGAAAAAATTGGAAAAAAGTGAGGGAACCAATTTGGAGGGAAAATGAAAAGTCATTTGCAAAGTGCAAATGAAAAGTCATTTCTTGCATATTGGTAAAAGAGAGGAAATGGTTCTCCTTATATAAGAAAACACTTCCTACACTTCTTAAAGGGTTAAGAATAAGATGCCCCATTGTGCACTCGTCGTCGCTCGATCGGCCTCAGCTTTAGCTTCGGCAAATGATTTGATTGATAAATTTTTTGGACTAAATTTATTTAGTCAATTTTGTTAATCGAATAAATCTTGTTTATCAACTTCTTGTCTCTTATAAATTAATTCAGAATTATAGTTAAACAACATAATTAATATTGTCTCAACAGAGTTTATTTGAAATTCACATGCAACGGTAATAACAATCTGATTTTGGAGAAGCCATTAATTTTCCCAAAAGACACATCTTTCTGAAAATTTATTTTCCCCCCAATGATACAACCTTTTGAAAATTACAGGTCAGAACAGATGCGTATGAACAAACACATTTCATGCTCAAAATTTCTTTAACAAGGATGTCATTTTTCGTTTTCAAACATTAAAAGTTTTCTTCTATACAAACATTTTCTCTCATAAATAAAAATGTCAATCGTCTTAGTATGTTATTCATTTTATCTTGGGAGAAATTAATCTGTATTCTCGGGTACAGTGAGGGTATTAAATTTCTTAAGGAGAAAGTAATTTCTGTGGACTCACATTATAAGTGTTTTTTCAGTGTATTTCATCTTCTTCGTGTTTATGTATTTTGGACTAACCTTAATACAGGTTATGACATCAAATTATCATAATGATTTTTTAAAATATTTTAATCCAATTTGTAGATTCATTGTGAAACACATTGATGTAATTTTTACTACCTCCGGAAGAAGTAAAACCTTCATATTGGCGACCAATTATGATATATATTAATGGCTAATGTGTATCACACAGATTTGATATACATTATGATCATACTAAATTAATACAAATTACTACGAAATATCAATTGTGTTAGCAACTAAAATTGTATTTGATACTTAATAACTAATACACATTAATTTATCGATCTAAATAAACTACTGAATACATTACAATAACCAATGATACAACTATACACAAAAAAGCGATTGCACAACATTTTGAAATCACAAATAAATAAATCAACTACAATACAACTCTCTGTTGTAAGACCGCGTAGCCAAAACAAACAAAAACAAGCTTTACAGAAAAAAAATCTGCAGGTGCAACCAACGGTGGCATCGACGGACCGTAGTCTGACCCACGGTACGTCCTACACAACCGTCGATGGGATCAGAAACTCCCAAAAATTTCTGCCCAGAAAAATTGGTTAAGTCTCGACGACGGATGGACTTACAGTCGATCAATACTCCCTTGACCCACTACCTGACAAGAGTATAGGATTACCAGCATGGTCCGTGGGTGGACCTACGGTCCGTAGATAGAAAACTTGCAGATGGTTAAGGGGAAATGCAGTTTTTTCAACTTCAAATGGTCATAACTCTTAGCACAAAATGAATTAGATGTCTCATGATCTACCAACAAATATAAAATTGAATTATCTTTACATAGTCACCGACCTTGCTAAAATCAAACCTCCAAATAAATGTTATGCCCACTTTAGTAAAGTCCTATCGAAAAGGCCCAGTAGAAGGACCCAATGATGGAGCATCGGTGAGACGACGAACCGTTAGTTCAGGCCGTCATTTGGTCTGACAGCAATTTACCCAGAGGTCTTTTGGTCTTTTTCAACTTTGTTTAAACCTTACGTTACGTCGTTTTGACCCTAAATAATAAGAATTTAGTCAGTTTATGACTAGAAACATAATTAATATATATCAAGTCAAATATTTAAATCAAAAGTTAGAAAAATTAGAAGCAAGGAAGGAGAAAAAACTCAAGAATCTTAGTTCAAGAACGCAACAAGCTCCAGTAGTTCTAGCCCCGAAACCTAAGTATTTTTCCGTGAATTTCATCACCAGGTATGTAGGATTTCATTAGTAGATTCCTTTCACTCATTGGGTCCCTAGTTTTCAGTCAGATTGTTGATTCTCTTTCCATGATTAAACCTAGGGTTTTTAGAACTTTGGTAGAACTTCATAAATATATTAAATATATATTCCAAATCATGTTATTACTCAGATTATCGCGTGAATTTTAGAACCCTAGCTTTGTATTTCATTAGTTCTTCAATTACACATGCTAGGTAAGATATTTTAGACACTTCAGATATACATTCCTCCGTTATAAATGCATAATTACCAGATTAATTGTTCGATTCACAGTTTGCATGTTCAATTTCGAGCTATCCAGTATTTACAAAAATTCAGACATAATAAGTAAATTTACAGAATTAATGGGAGAATCATAATACCGAGTTGGACTAGAGTTCAGCGTACCCAAATAGTCCAAGAACTACTAGCCAAGTAGATTGTAAGTCCCCTCTGTGGGCAATAAGGTTAGTGATCACGCCAGAATGCCTTTATACCTCTGGATGGGTATATTGGGTCCTCTCGATGGGGAGTATGCATCGGATTCCTCATTTAGCTCATGTTGTTTTATTATAAGTAGCTCCCGCAGTTCAGTCAAGCTCTCTGCATTGACCATTTATCAGTATATTATGTATTCAGTTTCAGCTTGTTATAAATATGTCATTGCATCTAGTAAATTCAAAATTCAGTTTATCATGTGAGATTATTATACTTGCTTTTATGTTTGTTGAGTTATGTTTTATTTCAGCTATACTCTATCCTACATGCTCTGTACCTTTCAAATACTCACGCATACATGCGCTACATCTTCTCATGATGTAGATTCAAGTTCTCAGCATCTAGATGATGCATAGATCAATTTCCAATCTCCAGTTAAGCAATTCACCGGTGAGTCCTCTTTCTCCAAGGACAACATTCATGAGTGTTATTTCAGTCGTTAGTCATTTAGATTCAGTTTTCGCTAGATTTAACTTGGGGCTTGTCCCAGTATTTCTAGTCCAGTTTAGAGGCTTATTTCAGATGTAGGTAGATTTAGATTAGTATTGAGTTAATATTTTCGTTCTATTAAACTCATCAGTTCTCATATATATAAGTTTAAGCATATGGGTATTCCCCATCTTTTCATTACAAGTTATGATTCAGCTTCCGCATCAATATATTATGTTTAGTATTCTCATGATCATAAAAGCAGGGTATCACTTGGATCACTTGTGGTTCTAAGTTCCGTGTCCGCGCCTCGGGGGTAGCTCGGGGCGTGACATCTGTAAAGAACATAAGGTTCAACATGAGCTTTGAGTAGATAATCAACACCCAACTTACCAACATTCATAACATGGCGAGAATAAAACACAAGCAGCCATTTGTTTATTTTATTCCGAAATAAACGTTGACACCATGCAAAGGGCAAATCAAATTTTACATTATCACCGTTATGATAATAACCTCAAACAAAATCAATCTATAAAATTTCTCAAAAAATCGAAACTTAAATTTATCACAAACCATTAACAACAAAAATGTAGATAGTTAATTTTATATAACATGCCCCACTTGTAATATAATCAATTAAGGATGAAACAAATAAAAAACTTCCTTAATTTCATAAGAACTCCAAAACCTTCTATTTTGTGATATAAACCTTCTATGTAGTCTCTATAATACTAAGATGGATGTAGGGACGGATCCCAAAATATCCTATAAAAAGAAATACTGAAATGTGAATAAATGTATCCTCTAGAATGCAAAGAGGCTCACCACTTACTACGAGTACTAAATTGGATCAGTTAGGAGCTTGATGATGCTAATTCTGGCTACCACCGTCTGCATCATGATACGAATCAGGTAAACTGGCATCTGTACATTGAACGTAAAACTATGCGAGTAGGAGTGCAAACAACAACTTAAGCTTGAAAAAGAGTAAGAAGAAAACTTACCGTGGATATTCTCATCTCCTTAATTACTAGACTAAATATAAAGAAATGAGACACATGCAATATATTAAAGATTTTAAATGTGTTAAAACATTTAGTTCGTTAAAGAAATGTTATAAAAAAACTTACTTTAGTTATATATGAAATAACATAGTTTCTGTGGGAGTTTCTCTAACCAACAACCACAACTATAAGCGTAAGTCGTGATATGGCATCTTGCCCACGCTTCTAGCACTGTTCTATACGTTGTCGCCGCACAGAACTACTTAATTTATTGAATCCACTATCTTAACTTATGCGATAATCTAAAAAGTATGACCTATTAACACTCATGATGGTTACATGGTGTATATAGACTTTTGTTATTATTACCCGCATCCCATATCAGTGCTCAATAAATGAATGAGGCTAAGGAGGAAGAACATATTCAAGCCACTTTTGTACCACCAAGATCATACATTAATAAATTTTTAATAGCTAATGAGAAGTACACCCTTTTTAGTCTTGCATGTTTTAAGTTATAGATCTTTCTGTTGACTGATACATGATGTAATTCATATGTTCAAAAATGAATTGCTACTCACTCCTGCATTGACATTTTTATTTTGGTCTTTAAGGCCAAACAAACCCTACATTCAAGATCATTATTTGTGAGAAGAATCACACATACTATTTTTCCGTTATTATGTCATAACATGTATACTTAACTAGTTATGTGGAGATCCCTATAAATATATAATTGGAAAAAAAAGAGAAGGCGAAAGAAAATTTAACTTTGGAAAATTGATAAGACTCAGTGGTAATGCGATAAGACCAAATGAAGTACATTCTTAAATACGTGGTAATAATAGTGAAAACTCGGGAATCATTCCTTCATGAATCCAAAATGAAAATGTATTTCTCGGAACAATGGAAACATAGAATATGTGTGTTCCATTAGCCAAAACAACAATTAGGCTCCAATAACAAGAATTATAAATTCCCAAAATATTAGCTACCATACAAATAAGATGATGATTCTTATCTTATATAGCATATTCTAGAGCGATTTGCTGCAGAAGTCATAGTTGTTACAGGACAAAAATCATAAGTGGACTCATTTTGATATAAGTTGTTTGATGTACTTATACGACACTACATTTTAGTTAATTTTCTTTTCTTCTCAATGTTTCACCATTTAAAATAATTGTAGTGCTTCCTGATCATGAAATAACAATGATTTTATCAATTGTATAGATTTGCTATGTAAATAGTTTACATGAAATACATCAATTTATTGAAAAAAAAATTCTTTTCAAATAATCAACTATCATTTTTTGTTTCTTTGATACTAATTTTAATGAAAGAAAAAAAAGCAGACAATTATTTTTTTAAAAAAGGAAAAGTTCAATAAGAATATTAAAATAAAACTTTCATATGCTCCATGATTTCAACACAACATTCAACGATATCAATTTGTATATATCTTTAATGCACATTTAACGCATTAGAATAATGAGGAAAATGTCTCAAGTAATTCCTACCGATTGTTACATTTCTCGGCCCTCGTTAACAATTGAAGTAAAGACCTATAAATAATATGCAAAACCAATAAGAAGACATTCAATAAAATGTTTTCTAAAAATAAATATCAAAAATATCTTTAACGAAAATATGTTGAATTCTATAAAAGATGTCTTGATTTCCCAGAAGATATATGTAAGACACAGAAGGTAATATATTCATGTAATTTATTAATAAACATGACTTGTGAAGTTCATATAGTGATGATCGCGTGGTGATAAATAATAATTGCATTGAACTTATAAATAATTTTTACAAGTATTCATCAAAATAAAATAAGGAAAATATCTTCTTAAAAATTATTCTCAATATTCCAACATTAATTTGATTATTTGTCATTATCATAGAACTAAACAACATCAAAATAATGAATAATTAACGAAATAATAATTCATTTGTTCTTCAATCAACAATGAAAGGAAAACAAAGAAGAAAATAAGAATATATATACAAAGGAACTTCATAATAAAAAGAACCATTTAAGTGCATAGATTAAGCAAATGTGATATATGTTTTAGGAGAAAAATTAAAATTTTGTTAACATATTCAAAAAAGAAAGGACGCTTGAAAATGAAGAAATTATCACTTATCAACTTTCATAATTAATTTCTTGAATTGATAGGTATAATTTCATATCTATGTAAAAATAGATAATATCTAAGCTTATATATAGTGCTTTTATATTATAGGATATCAAAACATGAATTCATGGAGACGAGTACAATAATTATTTTCTGTACAATTAATAGACGTACTATATGTGTATATTTTCAATATAACCAAAGACATTAACTTTGTAGAAACATAAACACCAAACTTCAAAACATGTACTAAAAACAAAAAATAATATCATAAGCATAAATTAATGAGTGTAAAAAAATAATAAGATATATAAAAATATAATGAAATAGAAACAAAAAAATCAAGTCCCCTAAATGCACAATGTCCCCTTTAGAGGTTTAAAGAATTGTGTCATCTTAGAAATGAACGATTTTATTGACAAACCTATAGATGCAAAAATATTGGTGTTAGTAAGTCAGTTAACAGGAGGAATGTAGACGAATATTTAATTTTGTAGAAGTAAAAGAAGAAGATGATGATTTTGGTCGTTTTAAATGAGCGGAAATCCCCTAATTTGTAGACAACAAAGAGTAGTGTAAACAAATATTTATTGTGCCTTAATAGAAAGGTTCCAAGTATTTGGTAAAGATGCAACCATTCGAAAAGTTCACAACCTTTCATAAAAGTCACAATTTTTCATGAAATAACAACTCTTCTTCAAAGTCACAACATTTCATAAAAGTCAAAACTATTGATAAAAACCACAATTCTTCATTACAGTTACTACTTTTCATAAAAGTGTCAACTTTTGGTAAAAGCCTCAACTATTCATCAAGTCGCAACTTTTCATAAAAGTAACATCTTTTTATGTAAGTGGAATGGTAGTTTTGGAAACAAATAAATTTAAAAGGAAATATTTTCTTGTGGCGGATCAACGTAGGAAGGCCTAAGGTTCTCTTTTACATGAATATATGATATGATATGATATAATTTCTTCATTTAAACTATATTCCGTATCTTCAAATGTGTAGAACATTTATTAAATTTCATAGTTGGGCTGTAGCGATGGTTCTTCCACTTGAGCATTAGTGTGTGTGTCAATCACGACAGTATGGGTCGTGACAAAAGGTGTAAATAGAAAATGAAGTGTTTCCAGTCTCTTGACGAGATAAAAGAGATTTGTGATGAATTAGTGCTACTTCACTTTGTTTGAATATATTTTATTTGGTAACTTTTTCATACATGAGAAAGATTATTTTTATTTTCATCCCAAATATATTCTAGCATTGAACCCTTTCAGTTTTCATTTCAATAAGAAAAATTATGTTGTGAATTAATGATTAGATGTTCACTTTGATTATTTTTCCTATATTCTTGCTTTTATATAACAATGAGAAGATGTAAATGAACAAATGTTTTCTCCTAATAACATTTGAACATGAGTTTAATTTCTCATTGAAATTAAATTCCTTCTAAGGAAAATTCGAATATCATGCAAACTAGGAAGGAAAGGAAAAAAATAGCACGAAAATGTAACAACCTATTTAGTCGTTTCGAGTAGTAGAATTACTTTTGATAAAAAACTGACTGGGTCGACAAATCACGCAACGGACCGTCATGGTCACGACGGACCGTACTCCGTCGTCCTACACTTGTGTAATTGTCCTGCTGCTCTCCGCATTTCCCTCGAAGACAGGTAGGAAGAACTGTCATAAGTACAACGGTTCTTCGAGGATCTCCATTCCAAAATACTTAAACTCGAAAATCTGGGTGCTGGGATCAACTCTCTTAACTTTGTGACGGACCATCGCAAGTACGACGGGCCGTCACGAGTTGCGTTACCCCGACTAGGTCGGATTTCTGCTAAAACTTTTTTAGGGGTGTTTTGGACTATTCATGACAAACTGTATGAAATTAGTGGGGTAAGTTTAATAATTTATTTACTTGGGGGTTAAAGGAGATAACTTTAACATAAATAATGGGTTACTTTTATCATAATGAATTATATGATAACTAGGGTAAAAGAAAAAGAATCTGGAGAAGGAAAAATAAAAAGAACAGAGAGAGGGAGAACGAGCGAGAAAAGGGAGAAGCAAAGAGGAAAGCAAAGGCATTGAGAAGTAGCTGGCTTGATCACGATTCTTTGGTGGAGGTAGGTTATGATTTATGCTATTACATAGTAAACTCTTAATAGTGATCGATATGTATTGGGTGGTATTGTAAAGTTTTCTATATGCTTGATTGTATGGTCCTATGTTGTGATTATGTTATTGTGATGGATTAGAAGGATGAGACTGTTGAATCTTAAACTTTAAATCCTCATTATTAAAATGGCGCCTGGACTGAAAGAAGGCTTGATGAACTAAAACAATGAGATAAATGGATCGGTGTCACGTTCTGACACGTAGTATTAGGGGATCGGCTGTCACGTTCCGACACGTAGTATTAGGGGATCATGTGTCACGTTCCGACACGTAGTATTAGGGGATCGGGTGTCACGTTCTGACACGGTAGTATTAGGGGATCAGGGTGTCACGTTCCGACACGTAGTAGTAGGGGATCGAAGTGTCACGTTCCGACACAATAATAATAAGAGAATAAATCTTGAATTATGTTAATATACTCAAATTCAAAGAACCTATTTCCCAAATGAGTATGGTGTAGAGGCTTGAGTCCTCATAGGTGTGCTTGGTGTTGTTGCCAATGGTTCTTGTACTTGTTGTTGTCACCTGTTAAGTATTGTAGTTGATTTTATATTATTATTAGATATATATCCCTTTCTATTTTGAGTTGGCCGATGATACCTACTCAATACGTGTTCCTTGTACTGACCCCTACTTGTATTTTTCTTTTTGTTATTTGTGGAGTGCAGCAAACGTGCCATCGACTTCAACTCGTCCGCAACTCTAGCTAGTCTCCTGCATATCAGATTTCAGGGTGAGCTATTACTCCTAGCACATACTAGATTCTCTCCTTCACGTCTTGCTGTCTTGAAGTTCGGACATGGACCATCTCTTTTACTTATTTTAGCTTCTTAAATACTCTTAGATTTAGAAATTTGAGGATAGATGTACTTGGTGTGATGACTTCCAGATTTTGGGGATGATAGTTCATAAATTTTAGAAGCTTATTTATTGGTTATATTAATAAGAATTTTGAGTCTTCCGCATTATATTTTGTTCATTATGGTTGAAATGTTGGTAAATGTTGGGGTATAAAATTGTTGGTTCGCTCACATAGTAGGATAACTGTGGGTGCCACTCGCGGCTCGTTTTGGGTCGTGACAAACTTAGTATCAGAGCATTAGGTTCGTTGGTCTCATCACACAAGAACGAGTCTAGTAGAGTCTTGAGGAACGGTAGGGGGACGCCCTTACTTTTCTTTGAGATGCTATAGGACTTTAGAAAAAATTTCATTCTTTCTTTCTTTCGTGCTATTACTTGGATCCAATTGGTATCTAGGTGATACAAGTTGGTATCTGACATCCTGACTCTATTTCGCAGATGGTTAGAACTAGAGCAACAACTGTGCCAACACCAAAACCGGCATGACAGGGTGCGTCTGAGCCAGCCACTGGGGCTGTAGCTCAAAGAGGAGCAGTGGCAAGAGGCCGTGGTAGAGGTCGCGAGAGGACGTCCTCTAGAGGTAGAGGACAAACACCTGGTCAAGCTAGTAGTAGGGCGGTGACTCCTCCACCGACTGATGAGGTAGTAAGAGAGGGTGAGGACGGGGAAAATTAGCAAGTGCAAGATAAGGATTTACCACACCAACCTACCCTAGAAATGATTAACCAGGTTTTTACTTATCTTAACGGGTTATCTGATCAAGGCCAGACACCTCTAGTGTTTTTTGCACCAGCACCTTAGGTTCTGGGAGTACAACATGCAGCTGCTGTGGCTCCCCGCATGGATGCCTCATTGGAAGTAGGCATGTTTCCTCGATTGACTACAGGGCCCATAATGACGAGTGATCAGCATGAACTTTTCACTAAATTCTTGAAGTTGAAACCTCCAGTCTTCAAGGGTGCTGAATCTGATGATGCGTATGATTTTCTTGTTGATTGTCATGAGCTGCTACACAAGATGGACATAATAGAACGATTCGGTGTTGAGTTTGTGACCTATCAGTTTCAGGGGAATGCCAAAATGTGGTGGCGGTCGTATGTTGAGTGTCAACAAGCACAAGCACCACCTATGACTCGGGCATCATTCTCTAGCTTATTTATGGAGAAGTACATACCCCGGACTTCGAGGTATAGGAGGAGAGATGAGTTCCTGAGCCTAGAGCAAGGAAGGATGTTTGTTAATGCTTATGAGGCCAAATTTTGTGCATTATCCAGGTATGCTTCCCAGCTTTGCTTCAGTCCACAAGAGAGGATTCACCGTTTTGTGAAAGGATTGAGGTGAGATTTGCAGATCCCAGCCATACAGGTAGCTGCTGCAGCAAAATCCTTTCAAGAAGTGGTTGATTTTGTGATAGAGGTGGAGGGGGTGAAGCCAGACGACTTCACCATGGCATCGACATCTAAGAAGTTTCGTAAGGGAGGTGAGTTTAGTGGTTCTTACTCCAGAGGGCAGAGTTCAGGAGGTTACCCAGCCCGGCCTATTAAGTCTTCGCTGCAGGCTGTAGTTGGGGGTCCATCGCAGACCAGTCAGCATTTCTCTGAGTTTGGAGGTTATCCCCAGACTTCGTCATTCTCATAGAGACCTATGCTTGACTCCAGAGACTGTTATGGCTGTGGAGAGACTGGACATATTAGGAGGTATTGTCGAAAACAGAGTTACAGACCCCCAATAGTTAGAGGTAGAGGTGGTCATGGGAGAGGCCGCCATTCTGGAGGACGTGGTGGCCAAGGTAATGGTGGTCACCAAATCAGCCAGGGTGGCGGGCAAGCTGGAGCTACTGCAGCGCAACATGGTAGGGGCAACGGGCAGACAGGTGATAGGGCCCATTGTTATGCTTTCCCCGGGAGGTCTGAAGAAGAGACATCTGATGCTGTTATCACAGGTAATCTTTTGGTTTTTGATTGCATGGCTTTTGTATTATTTGATCCTGGATCCACATTTTCATATGTATCTTCCTCATTTGCTACTGGTCTTGATTTACATTGTGAATTGCTTGACATGCCTATTCGTGTCTCTACTCCTGTGGGTGAGTCTGTGATAGTTGAGAAGGTGTATAGGTCTTGTCTTGTGACTTTTGTGGGGAGCAATACTCATGTAGACTTGATTATTCTAGAAATGGTTGATTTCGATGTAATTATGGGTATTACTTGGCTTTCTCCAAATTTTGCAATCCTAGATTGTAATGCTAAAACTGTAACATTGGCCAAACCTGGGACAGATCCGCTAGTGTCGGAGGGTGACTATACTTCCACCCCAGTTCGTATCATCTCCTTTCTTCGTACTAAGAGAATTGTTAGTAAGGGTTGTTTAGCTTTCTTGGCACATTCAGGGATGATACTTCCAAAGTACCTTCGATTGAGTCTGTCTCGGTAGTCTGTGAGTCTCTTGATGTGTTTCGTGTAGACCTTCCTAGTATGCCACCGGATAGGGATATTGATTTTTCTATTGACCAGGAGCCGGGTACTCGCCCCATTTCCATACGCCCTTACAGAATGGCTCCAGCTGAGTTAAGGGAGTTAAAGGCCCAACTTCAGGAGCTGTTAAATAAAGGTTTTATTAGGCCAAGTGCATCCTCTAGGGTGCTCCTGTTTTACTTGTAAAGAAGAAGGATGGAAGTTTTCGGATGTGCAAAGACTACAGGCAATTGAATAAGGTAACTATTAAGAACAAGTATCCTTCTCCTCGCATTAACGATCTGTTCGATCAGTTACAATGTGCTTGTACCTTCTCAAAAATAAATTTGAGATCTGGTTATCATCAATTGAAAATACGGGCAACGGATCTGCCAATGACTGCTTTTCGGACAAGGTATGGACATTATGAATTCTTAGTAATGTCTTTTGGGCTTTCAAATGCCCCTGATGCTTTCATGAGCCTGATGAACGGGATTTTTAAGCCATATCTGGATCTTTTTGTCATTGTGTTCATTGATGATATACTGATATACTGAAAGAGCAGGGAAGGAAGAACATGAGGAACATTTGAGAATTGTATTGGAAGTGTTAAGGGAGAAAAGGTTTTATGCCAAATTCTCCAAGTGTGAGTTTTTGCTAGATTTAGTGTCCTTCCTGGGGCACGTAGTTTCTAAGGATGGAGTGATGGTGGATCCTTCTAATATTGAAGCGGTGAAGAGTTGGGTAAGACCTACTAATGTTAGAGAGGTAAGGAGCTTTGTTGGTTTAGCTATCTACTACCGTCGATTTGTCAAGGGATTTTCTTCTGTTGCTTCCCAATTGACAAATTTTACTAAGCAGAATGTTCCATTTGTATGGTTAGATGAATGTGAAGAAATCTTCCAGAACCTCAAGACATTGTTGACTACTGCACCAATTCTTCCCCTGCCAGTGGAAGGTAAGAATTTCATTGTTTATTGTGATGCATCCTATTCTAGTTTGGGTGCAGTGCTAATGCAGGAGAAGAATGTAATTGCTTATTCTTCGAGGAAACTAAAGGTGCATGAACGTAACTATCCGACCCATGATTGGAGTTGGCTGCAGTAGTGTTGGTATTAAAACAATGGAGACATTATCTATATGGGGTTAAGTGTGAAGTCTATACAGATCATCGTAGTTTACAGTATGTCTTTACTCAGAAAGATTTGAATTTGAGACAGAGGAGGTGGATGGAACTACTGAAGGACTATGATATTACTATCTTGTATCACCCAGGAAAAGCTAATGTTGTGGCAGATGCTTTAAGTAGAAATCAGGGAGCATGGGAAGTTTAGCCCACCTACAGATTTCTAGACGCCCATTGGCTAGGGAGGTTCAGACTTTGGCTAATGACCTCATGAGGCTGGAAGTACTAGAGAATGGAGGATTTTTGTCCTGCGTGGAGGCAAGATCTTATTTTCTTGACAAGATCAAAGGAAAACAGTTTGTTGATGAGAAATTGAGTCGAATTCGGGAGATGATATTACGAGGAGAGGCTAAAGAGGCAATAATTGATGAGGAAGGCGTTTTGAGAATTAAGGGGAGGGTATGTGTGCCCCGTGTTGATGATTTGACTCACACTATTCTAACAGAGGCTCATAGTTCAAGGTATTCTATACATCCTTGTGCAACCAAGATGTATCGTGACCTAAAGCAACATTTCTGGTTGTGTAGGATGAAGCGTGACATTGCTGATTTTGTTGCCCAATGCCCGAATTGTCAGCAGGTAAAGTATGAATACCAGAGGCCCGGAGGAACACTTCAGAAAATGCCCATTCCTAAATGGAAATGGGAAAGAATTGCAATGGATTTTGTGGTTGGTCTTCCAAAGACATTGGGTAAGTTTGATTCTATTTGGGTAATTGTTGACAGATTAACTAAGTCTGCTCACTTCATTCCGGTTAAGGTGACTTACAATGCAGAGAAGTTAGCCAGACTCTATATCTTAGAAATTGTTCGATTGCATGGAGTTCCACTTTCCATTATATCAGATAGAGGTACGCAATTTATTTCTAAGTTGTGGAGAACATTGCATGCAGAATTAGGTACTAGGTTGGATCTTAGTACTACATTTCACCCTCAGACCGATGGTCAGTCTGAGCGAACGATTCAGGTTTTGGAGGATATGCTTCGTTCATGTGTGATAGAGTTTGGTTGTCATTGGATTAACTGCTTACCCTTAGAGAAGTTCTAATAAAATAATAGCTATCACTCAAGTATTGATATGGCCCCATTCGAGGCATTGTATGGGAGCAAATGTAGGTCTCCCATTGGTTGGTTTGATGCACTCGAGGTGAGGCCCTAGGGTACTGATCTTCTGAGGGAATCATTAGAGAAAGTGAAAGTTATTCCAGAAAAGCTTTTAGCGGCTTAAAGTAGGCAGAAGGAATATGCAGATCGAAAGGTTAGAGACTTGGATTTCATGGAGGGTGAGCAAGTCTTGCTGAAGGTTTCACCCATGAAAGGGGTGATGCGGTTTGGTAAGCTAGTAAGCTTAGTCCGAGGTATATTGGTCCATTTGAAGTTCTGAAGCGCGTGGGGGAGGTGGCTTATGAATAGGCATTGCCTCCAGGACTCTCAGGAGTGCACCCGGTATTTCATGTGTCTATGCTGAAAAGATACCATGGGGATGGAAACTACATTATTCGTTGGGATTCAGTTCTTCTTGATGAGAATTTGTCTTATGAGGAGGAGCCTGTTGCTATTTTAGATAGTGAAATCCGCAAGTTGAGATCAAGGGAGATTGCATCAATCAAGGTTCAGTGGAAGAATAGTGCTAGTTGAAGAGTCCACTTGGGAGAAGGAGGCTGACATGCAAGAAAGATATCCACATCTTTTTACACATTTAGGTACTCTTTCTCGCCCTTGTTTTCTTCTTGTGATCAATCGAGGACGAACGATGGGTAAACTGGTATCTATTGTAACAACCTGTTTAGTCGTTTCGAGCAGTAGAATTACTTTTGATAAAAAACTGACAGGGTCGACGGATCACGCGACGGATCGTCATGGTCACGACGGACCGTGACAGACTCCGTCGTCCCACACTTGTGTAATTCTCATGCTGCTCTCCTCATTTCCCTCAACGACAGGTAGGAAGAACCGTCATAAGTACAACGGTTCATCGAGGATCTCCGTTCCAAACCACTTAAACTCGAAAATCTGGATGCTGGGATCAACTCTCTGAACTTTGTGACGGACCATCGCAGGTACGACGGGCCGTCACGACTTGCGTAACCCCGACTAGGTCGGATTTCTGCTAAAAGTTTTTAAGGGGTGTTTTGGACTATTCATGACAAACTGTATGAAATTAGTGGAGTAAGTTTAATAATTTACTTACTTGGGGGTTAAAGGAGATAACTTTAAAATAAATAATGGGTTACTTTTATCATAATTAATTATATGATAACTAGGGTAAAAGAAAAAGAATCTGGAGAAGGAAAAATAAAAAGAACAGAGAGAGGGAGAACGAGCGAGAAAAGGGAGAAGCGAAGAAGAAAGCAAAGGCATTAAGAAGTAGCTGGCTTGATCACGATTCTTCGGTGGAGGTAGGTTATGGTTTATGCTATTACATAGTAAACTCTTAATAGTGATCGATATGTATTGGGTGGTATTGTAAAGTTTTCTATATGCTTGATTGTGTGGTCCTATGTTGTGATTATGTAATTGTGATGGATTAGAAGGATGAGACTGTTGAATCTTAAAC